>WUAW01004380.1:76069-90848 GCA_017165845.1 Thaumetopoea pityocampa | reverse complement strand
GTTAATACAGGTTTTAAAACATACCGGTTAATACAGGTTTTAAAACATACCGGTTAATACAGGTTTTAAAAACGGTTCCGTATATCGTTTTCGTTCAGAACGAAGCGGATAAGCATTTCGTTCTATAACCGAAATAAATACATATATACATACATTCACGTTGATATTCCATAAGGGTAGGCAAAGACCATAGTATATAACNNNNATACAGTCACGCCTCTTTCCCATTGGGGTAGGCAGAGACCACTTCCTTCCATCTGCTACGATCGTTGAATGCTGCGGATAGCAGAGTGGCTATCCGCAGCCCACATTTAGCTGCCGCGGGCAACGAGACGTGTCGGGCGGCGAACCACGACGCCGCTATTTTATAAGGTTAAAAATGTTAAAGTGCCTCATTGCGTTCCCGCGGCTTAATGGAGTGGAAAGGAAAAGGATGAGGTAGAAAAAGGTATACACCTTTTTCTACCTCATCCTTTTCCTTGAGCAAGGAATTTGGAATATATATAAAAATAAAATATATATGGCATTTACGCATCATTATTATCAAAATCAGTCCGTGGAAGTCCACTACTGGACATGGGCCTCTACCTTAAAAAGGGGGGATTTGCTATTATCTCCACGCTTGGCAGACAGAGATCGCAGTGGATTTGGATTGAATAAGAGTATAATGCTGTTGCATTATTATACATGTTGTTGTGTGCATTGGTGGTGTAGTGGTTTTAGACACGGCTTACGATCGAAGGGTCGTGGGTTCGAATCCCGGTCACGTACCACTGAGTTATTATTTGTAATTCATGTACGGTCTACATTGTAGACACCAATGTATTTAACGGAGAAGGAAAACTTCGTGAGGAATCCTGCATGCTCGCATGGGTGTGTGAAGTCTATCAACCCGCACTAGGCCAGCGCGGTGGACTACGGCCTAATCCCTCTCTCCTGATCAGGGGAGGTCCGTGCCCTTGTTGTGGGGACGATATGGACCGGGGATGATGATGCTGTTGCCCTTTATCCTGGTACGTCCCTCGGCTGGTCCTCACAGCATCCACGTGAGGATATGGCGTGACGCTATCACCTCGTCGGCTCCACACAGCGTTCACTCACAGCCTTTTTATCGTTCTTCTCCTTGTTGAGCAGCGCCTGCTCCCTGGCCTCCCGCAGCAAGCACTTGCCCATCCACCGGCTGCCCTTACACCGGACCATGCTGTTGGCTCCGGCCGGTGCGGTCTCATTGCAGCACACACCTGAAACGCACATTTAATGCCATGGTTAGAGCAGTTGAAATTGTTGGTGGAAAACCACCATTTTTTCTTTAACATGTTATATCTGCAGCATTCTGCAGCAAGTTCGGACCAAACACTTCGGATATGTGAGGACTGGTATAACCAATCGGAGTGCTCCAACTATCTTGAAGTCAATCGCCACGGGATTCGCTACATTTAAATAAATAATGGAGTACAGTCATTTGACCAGGAGACACAAGATATCCAACATCTAGTGATGGATTGATGGAAGCACTTGGAGGGTTATCAAATATTTATATTCTAAATAAACTAGCTGTTTCACGCTGGTCCACTCATGCGAACTTCCTGTGTACTCGAAAACCCTCTCGGACGTGCGTCATAAACTATTATAAAATTGTTAAATGTCAAATGTTAAAAAATCAAAGATATTTAAAAAACAAACTACTCAGATCGAATCATTAAGGGCTTCTGAAACGGAATCCGCCGATGTTTGTTTGTTTGTTCGGGCTTCACGCAAAAACAAGCGGGTAGATTTTGGTTCTTCATTATAGATCATCCGTGGGCGTAGTTGCGCCCGCGGGCGCGGGGTTGACCAACACTGCTGTAGCCTCATAAGCCGAGCTGTCTTCAGCCCGACAAGAATGCGGTGACGACTCACCTTTGGTGTTATTATTGAAGACGCACGTGTCATACAGCTGCTTCGCGGTGACCTTCTCACTCCCCCCACACAGCCCCACCGCATTATCCACCCCCCGTTGCTTCCTCTCTACTTCCAACAGCTTCTCAATCTCCTCTATCTCGATCTGTTTTATTTTGGTGCCGTTCTGTTTAATGACGTCACTTTTCGTCTTGCTTTCTTCGTGCTCTTCATTTGTGGCGAAGAGTTTCTCCACTATGATGAAGATTAGCATACCGGTGAGACACCAGAGACCGCTTTTTAGAGGCAAGTGTTGACCCGCTGCAATGATATAGAGATATTGTGATTATACAATAGAATAGAATAATCTTTTTTTTTGCATAAAGTAAAAAAATAACTCTTATATACACGCCGTATATAAGAATTATTTTTTTTACTTTTTAGTTCGATTAAATATAAAAACGTGTTTATAGTTTTTTTTTAAACTATAATTTATTTGAAACAAGTTCAAACGCGAAGGTAATGAAAGGGGAGCGCGCGCGGCCATCTTGGACAAAATGCTGCGCGCTTGCGCACATTGGCCTATCATTTGTCGTGAGTTGCAGCTCCTTTTAATTCGCAGTTTTCTTGTATGCTGCATATAATAACCACATGTATAGCCGCAGCTTAACCCTTTGCAGTCGGAAGGCGCCGTTCGGGCGCCACAGTGACTTATACCGCAGGACGGATGGCGCCTGAGCGGCGACAATCGATGTTTACCCTGTTCTTTACCAGGGTCTCCCGGAAAAAACTGCCACAACAGCCCAAAACTTTTTTGATGATTATACGAAACCAACTGGAATAAATTTCAGGTATTTGTATTTAAAACAATCTAGGAAAAAATAAACATTCTCCCAAACTGACACCAATATAAACATTTCACCGTTTTAGAACTTAACAGTATTGCCCAATACACAACATGTTTAAACATGCCTTAGTAAGTTGATAAAAAACGTCTGTCAGATACATATATGTGACGTCGGGCTGCGGTAAGAAACTGCTGTGTCACATGTGTGACGGTTGGTAGCGAACGGGTTATGTTAGATTTCGTTAGCGTCAAACGATAGAACGTAGAACGAACACTGGCATGCTGTTCAAACGGCAGCCACACAAGGTCACGGACCTCCCTTAATCAGGGGGGGGGGGATTATACTGTAGTCTACCATACTGGCCTAGTGCGGGTTAGTAGACTTCACAGACAGACCAAAATATTTGTTCCTACTATAATATCTAGCCAGTGGCGAAGTGAGAACTTGCACATAATTTTTACACGATGGCAGACAATTAATCTTCATTATAGTATTGTTGAAATTAAACTGACTCACTGATTATTATATACACATTTACATGTGCAGCCAATCGATTGGAACATAAAACCTCAACCGACACACAATAATCAACTCTACTGCATTTTAATAAAGCCGTTATTATATTTGGCAATAGTCTGAATGCGTAATCGAGAACACAAAACCTCAACAATCGGTATGTGTTTATTAAAGGAACTAACTTTAAATGTATCAAACGCTAATAATGTTATCTTGTAAATAACACTTTATTACTTGCGCATAAAGTTCATATTAGTATACAATGTTGATGCAAGATAACATGTTTTTATATGTATTGTATGTACACAAGTCATAGTAAATTGTTTACTGACATTCACATAGCGTCTTGATTTGGTAAAGCCTTTGTATGCCTTTTGACTATATCTCGATCTAGTTATTAATAGCATAATACTACTTATTGGTGTGAACGTCCTATAAAAGTAGACTAAATGACGAGGTATTTATCAATTAAATATATATAACTAGCCTTTGCCCACGGCTCCGCCCGTATGAATGTCGAATTACCGCCATATGGGAAATTCCCATATAGATTTATATAAAAAGCCTTAGAACCACTTTTACTTGAGCTCTCGTACCTTAACGGCAACTACTAAAACCGGGATTAAGCTGTATCTTCAATTCTACTGTAACGATTTTGATGAAACATGCCGCAATTTTAAGTCGGAATAGTATCTTTAGACTGTAATAGTTTGACCAAAATCTACCCATTGGTTTTTGCGTGAAGCTCGAACAAATAAACAAACAAAAATCGACGGACTTGGTTTCGGAAGCCCTTAATTAGTCGATCTGAGTAGTTTTTTTTAATATCTTTGATTTAATAAATTGACACATAAATTTAGTAACAATTTTATAACAGTAATTAATATTTAGTCTGATCATAAACACTGTTACAATTAAAAAAAAAAACAATATTACATTTGAATTTAGAACCTGTCATTTTTATATGAATATTTATTGTGTTGTCACATTTTCGCGCCAATCTATGTTAAATATCCATGTGATATTAAAATGGAGTGGAGTGATAAAGAAAACCGAATTGCTGTGATAGCATTACATAAAGTAGGCATGGGGCCAAATGCATTTTTTGAAACTATCCGCTTGGTATTAGTTGAATGTTTGTGTACCGACCTATTGATAGGTACAATGAAACCTCCTCTCTTTGTGATAGAAGATCTGGCCGTCCACGTAGTATTCATACTAAAAAGGCTACCAAAGCAGTGAAGGTAAGAATTTGAGGAGATCCTGTTCGAAAGCGTAAGATCTTATCTTGGGAAATGAATATATGTATGTAGCAACTAAAATTTTTTTCGCATATTTTAAAAGATGACTTAGGACTTGCAGCTTATAAGAGATGCACTGGTCATTATTTAACCCAGAGGTTCCCAGACTTTTTTTCCTATAGACCACTTTCAAAATTTAGCTGGTTCCGGTGGATAGCCTGCAGCTACATTTCTACCATATTCGCAAAACTCGACAAAAAATGTGAAGATTGGATCTAACTATGGAAATTTGCGTAGGCCAACGTAGACCCCGTCGAGTCTCCGTGGACCCCTGGGGGTCCACCTGGTCCACTTTGGGAGCTAAGGATTCAACCGATAATTTAAAAATGAATAGGGTGGTAAAATCGAAACAACTTCTTAAGCGGCACGCAAAAGTTAGGTCACAGAAAAATTTATTTATTGACGAGAATTTTTTACTGTCGAGCAACATGTTAACAAGCGGAATGGCCGAGTTTATGCTCAAAGCTCTATAAAAACTTCTCAATTAGTCAGCGGATTAGAACGTGGGTATTATCCGACTACAGTGATGGTTTGGTGGGATGTTAGTTATCAGGGAGTGACTGAGCCATATTTTTGTAAAAAAGGTGTCAAAACATGAGCACAGGTGTATCAAGATACGATTCCTGAGAATGTGGCTTAAACCTCTTAACAACATATTATTCCATAACCAATAATGGTTCTTTTAGTCAGACTCGGCCCCGGTTTGAATAAAAATATACGAACAGGAAAAAAAATAGTTTAGAAGCTTAAAATTGCAAAATAACACACAGACAGCACAATTTTATTTATAGTGTAATATTTTTATATAGATAATATTAATTCATTCATAATAAATGTTTTCCTCATTGATACGAAGCCCAGACCGACCTATTTATAATTGTCTTATTACGGGTTGAGGTTTTGTGTTGCTACTTGTAATGAATTATCACAGCGCCTTTCTTACAAGTAAAAGTTGCTGTTCCTGTAATTATTTGACTGCTGATTGGTTTAGTGGCAGTGACCGTGCTCTCTGTGCCAACTGGTCCCGGGTTCGAATTTCGGTAGGGACAAACTTTGTGTGATTAGCACGAATGTTTTATCTTTCTCCGTTGAGTACATTTTATATTGTCTATAATATATAGATTATATATACATATACATTGTACAATAGTGCTGATTCTGTTGTAACAAAATTTAACTAAATTTAGTCCCTCCCTATCTTTTTCTAATGTCAAACGCCAAAACGAGATAGCAAACATTTATAGCGAGTACCGACCTACGTTTATGTCAAACGGTTCAAAAAAAACGGTTGCGTTTTTGCTATGTTTAGTCCGTTTGTTCCGAGATCGCGTCTAAATCTTTTAATGTTGACGTTTCTAAACGAAACTGACAGCATCACAATTTTGATGCTGTCAGTTTCGTTCGTCAGTTAACTCTCGGACCATAATAATTGGTCCTAGAGTTATCTTGTTTTGGCATTTGACATTAGAAAAAGATAGGGAGGGATTAAATTTGTTAAAGCTTTGTTACAACAGAATCAACACCATTAGCTATAATGTAGACTGTACAAGAGTTTAACTTTGAATGTTGATCTCCCCTAAAAATAGAAAAAGTTACAATGTTATTGCATGGGGGTGTTGATATATTATTGCTATTAACTTTCTACACCGTGATTCAGCTCTCTGCGATGTGTCAACTTTCATGTTTTGCGCCATCTGTCGAGGACAGGTGGTAGTATTTAGCGCAGTAGATCGTCACAAAATCATACAAAAGCGAGGGTTGTCATGATGTATCTCATCTTCACGAAGTTAAACGGAAAATGTAAGAGAAAATGTAATTGTGATACAGATAAGGCTTCATAAAGAGCGACCTTTGAGATTCTTCTCAAAGTTTTTCTTCGCGTGGTTTCCATGTTAGCTAGAATTCATGTTTGAGCATCTATAATCTGAAACGGCTGAAAAATTAATAAATTCATCTATCTAGCTTTTGAACAAATTCATTTTTTTCTCATAAAATTATGAATGGTAATATATTTTTGTGTCAAATTGCCTATCAAAATTTCGCCGCCATTATTATTAGTTAAAGTAAAATTGATTTATTCATTAAAATTTATTTATTAAAATTTAATAAATTAAGTTAAATTGATTATACACCTTTCCTACCTCATCCTTTTTCCTTTTCTCTTCACTAAGTTGTGGGAATACAATGAGGAACTTTAACACTTTTGAACCTTATAAAATAGCAGCGTCGTAGTTCGCCACCCGATACGTCTCGTTACCCGCGGGGCGAAATGTGGGCTGCGGATAGTTACGATGCCACACTAAACGATCGTAGCAGGTGGAAAGAGGTGGTCTCTGCCTACCCCAATGGGAAAGAGGCGTGACTGTATGTATGTAGTATGTACTATAGTCTCTGCCTACCTTTATAAGATATCGGCGTGTATATATGTATAATTTAATGAAAAAAAAAATAGATTTTATTCAAAAACTAGATTGCGTAGTAATCTCGCAGCTCGATATCGTATTACTAAAAAACTACTACGTTCAATAATTAATTAGTGATAATGCGTAATGTGTATCGACGCCGACTGACAATGGACTTAACCCACGCACCGCGACATTGAACAGTTTGCATACTACCCGCATTGTTCAAACACCGGTTCGTTATACGTCCCCTATTATTACTACACTGGGGTCATCGTGTTATTTACATTGGCATAATAACTTCAACAGCGCCTAATTGTCAGATTATTTATTTATCATCGTGTTATTTACATTGGCATAATAACTTCAACAGCGCCTAATTGTCAGATTATTTATTTATCATCGTGTTATTTACATTGGCATAATAACTTCAACAGCGCCTAATTGTCAGATTATTTATTTATGTAATGGGTAACCTACAGCTACTACAATATAATAGGTATATTAGTATACCGCTCACCCAATAGAACAATGACGTAATTACATTTTTGCAATTTATCAGACGAAGCGTTTCAGTTTAGAGTTGGATTATACACATTTAGTAAATCATATCAATTATCATGATTTTTCATAACTTATTTATAGATTATTATTAATAATTTGAGCATTCTCGAAAAAAATCCATATTAAACAACAAATCATCCAAATTAAACACAAAATTAATTTTAACATTTTTGCAATTACGTCATTATTCTATTGGATGAGCGATATTGTTACATGTATACATTAATGCTAGATTTTATCCGCGACTTCCCTCGGGCGGATGCCCTTAAATACGTGCCAGAGACCGTTGAAAATACTAATATTTTCTATCCCTCTAGTTTTTTTGTCGGGATAAAAAGTACCCTATGTCCTTCTCTATACCCTGACAATGTGTGTAATTTCATGATGATCAGTTGAGTAGTTAACGTATGAAAGCGAAACAAACAAACTGACATTCGCATTTATAATGTTCGTTACGGTTTTATATTTTTATCTTTTTTTTTATAATATGCTTTCATTTACTCCAACTTTCAACTGCAGCTGCATCTACTGCATTGTCTCTGCAGTACCCAAAGTCGACTGGCAGAGATGCCCTCGGCATTAAATTCGCCTATACATACTTTTGTATGAGGTGTAAATAAATATGATACCTTTCATGTTTTTGAAGTCGTTCTCCCACGCCTCTGGCAGCAGATGAAGGAACACGTCTCCCAGCAGCCCTCCTACCGCGAAGCTCAGTAATATCCTCAAAGTGGCAGCGCCCGCTGTAACAAATTAGATTGAAATTATACTCTTATGGCCTTATTCATAAAAATATTTACACCTAGTTTAAGCTAATCAGTAGTTTGTCCCTTTCAGTCTTAATAAATTTGTAATGATATAGAATTAGACAAACCACGTGTTAGCTTAAAGCAGGAATAAAAGATTTTATGAATAAGGAGGTTAATCTATACTATTATAAAATTGTTAAATGTTAAATTATCAAAAATCAAAGATTTTAAAAACAAACTACTCATCGATCGACTAATTAAGGGCTTCTGAAACCAAATCCGTCGATGTCTGTTTGTTCGAGCTTTACGCAAAAACCAGCGGGCGGATTTTAGTCAAACCGTTATAGTTTTAAAGGTAACTGGTTCCAACTTAAATACTGCGACCTGTTTGATCAAATAGGTCCAATAGAATTGAAGATACAGTTTGATCCCTGTTTTAGAAGCCGCCGTTAAGGTACGAGAGCTCAAGTAAAAGTGGTTAATAGGCTTTTTATATAAATCTATAATTGTTTCGGGATTTCCCATGTGGTGGAAAACCGATATTCACACGGGCAGTGCCGTGGGAAAAAGCTAGTATTACATTTTTTTTTTCTGTATAAGAAATTATTAATTCGGTTACTTGTTAAGTTTAATCATCCTATGTACATTGTTTCTGGATTACTGTCAGGACCTTGATACTGGGCTAGGTGTAAGGGATTCAGATTCTTTATTTTTTGTTATTACCTGGTGTTATCATGTCATTACAGGTCATGGAGTACTTAGTCTTTTAGCCTGTCCGGCAAATAGACTTAAGTATACGGGTAAGTGTCCCCAGCCCCCCGAGCTACTACTGTCTCTTCCTACTCCTTCCGAGATGGTAGTATTCTATATCCTATAGACCTTCACCTAAATTCCATATTCCTTACTCAATACACCTTTCCCACCTCATCCTCGTTCCTTTCTACATTATGCCGTGGGAATGTAATGAGGAACTTTAATACTTCTGAACCTTATAAAATAGCGGCATCGTGGTTCGCGCACCCGACACGTTTCATTGCCCGCGGAGGCGAAATGTGAACTGCGGATAGCCACTTTGCTACATCAAACGATCGTAGCAGGTGGAAGGAAGTGGTCTCTGCCTACCCCAATGGGAAAGAGATGTGATTGTATGTATGTATGTATGTAGTGTGTACTATGGCCTCTGCTTACCCTTATGGGATATCGGCATGAGTGTATGTATGTTAAAGGTACTATTCCGACTTAAATACTGCGGCATGTTTCATTGAAATCGGTTCAGAATTGAAGATACCGGGTGATCCCTGTTTTAATAGTCGCCGTTAAGGTACGAGAGCTTAATCAAAACTGGTTCTGGGGCTTTATATACATATAAATCTATGATTATTTCAGGATTTTCCGTGTAGTGAAAACCCGACATTAACGCGGGCGGAGCCGCAGGCAAAAGCTATTAACTAATATTTATCAAGCCACCACGTGCTTAATCAATCATTTTTACCCATCAATCAATCAATAACATTTGAAGGGTACCAGACCGGATCACCGCGTTCATGCATAGTAACCTCAGATCGCGACGCTTTGTCTTATCTTCGGATAAGGGGATAAGTAGAGGTCATCGTATATATTATCACACAATTGAGACGTGTATGTCTGAACGAACAATGAATGTTTAAGAGGCGATAAATGGTGGAATCTTTTAATCTTTTTATCGATTATTGTCAAATATTTCCCGGCCATTTCCAGCAGTGGAATTCCACGAGCTGATTAGGGGGAAATTGTCTGCGCAGGCGCAGCCGCAGGCAACAGCTAATTAATACCCATATGATTTCGATAAGTCTGAAGTAAGATAAGCCTTGGATTGAACTGGAGACCTAACAGTTGAGCATGCATGGTTATGCCACTGCGTCCAAGCTTATCAGCGATAGATCAGATTTATTTACAGTTAATAAGTTTATCGAAATCATTTGCCATTTAATTGCTTGTCGATTAGTACTATCATTAAATCTGATAATATCGATTGCTTTTATCACTCGTCATATCAGTTATAAAATTGAATTCTAAATTAGATTTTTTGAGAGCAAGAACGGTCATAGTGCATTTTTTTACAGAACCGGTTTATTTATTTAATTAAACTTTTTACACAATGTGTAAATGCGGACTTAATTGATGTTGTTGAATTGTTGACTTAAATGGGTTGAGATAATAAATTAGGTGCAAAGAGAATTACAAGTATAGGCTTACCAAAGAATTATCACGATAATAAAATGTACATTGTAACAAATACATTATATTATATATACATACATACACTCACGCCGATATCCCAAAAGGGTAAGCAGAGACCTTAGTATACACTACATACGTACAGTCACGCCTCTTTCCCATTGGGATAGGCAGAGACTACTTCGCGTTTATGTTGCGACTTCGCCTTAATGGCGCAGCGTCGCTTTAACAACATCTGCATTGGCCGCGGTCGGGGGTGCTCGCATTCATCGGTCAATGAACATTCAGCTCACTTTTCTTTCGTCAAATTTCAACCAACTTAGTGTTAAATAAAGCGAAAATCAAATAAAACTATCTCGGCTACTGATTTCAACTTTCTACTGGACTGATTTTGATGAAACATGCCGCATTAATTAATTCGGAATAGTACCTTTAAGACTATGACAGTTTAATCAAAATCTACCCGCTGGTTTTTGCGTGAAGCCCGAACAAATAAACAAAAAAACAAACATCGACGGATTCGGTTTCAGAAGCTTTTAATTAGTCAATATGAGTAGTTCGTTTTTTAATATCAGTTGAAAATTTGACATTTAACAATTTTATAATAGTAATAGAATAGATATTTTATAGAATAGATAGATAGATATAGTTTTTTTCCCCACGGGATTTAAATTTAAATATTTGATAATGTCCTACCATCCAATGATGTGGATGTTATGAGAACCAGCTAAGCTATGTACTAGGACAAACAACTCAATCAAAATCTATTGTGATCTCCGAGACTGCTAAAAGTGGAAATTATGGCAAGTCAGATTTTTCAGGAGGCCCAAGTCCAGGAATTGCGAGGGCTCCTGATGAAGATGATGAAAGTCTATAACGCTGTCGTTTGCTAATAAATCTGGTGTATTCATACAATGAGAAAAAAAAACGCTTATCTAAACAAATCGCCGGTTCTATTGGCCGCCTTAATTAAATATGAGTGAACCAAATGTTTCGGTAGCTGGAATTAAATCAATATGGTTACGTGTTGTCCATTTTTCTTTATTGTTGTGACGACCCTGCCTCCCTAGCCAAGTTAACATTCGACAATCGTTATCGTTAATAGAAACGAAAAAAATGTATTGGAATGACACTTCTAATGGCCAAGACTCACGTGACTTATCGAATAGAAATGTCATTCCAATACATTTTTTTCGTTTTCTATTAGCGATAACGATTGTCGAATGTCAACTTGGCTAGGGGGGCCGTTATGTAGCACCTATCAAGCCTCTTGGTAGAAGTCATAGGTAGCAGTAAGAACAAGCACACAATGTTGTAAAATTTTCAGATTAACTCGGTTGCTTTTACTGGTAAACATAAGATTAACGTAGGATATATTAAAATATATTAACTCAGTTAACATTTATTTCATGGTTGATTTCCTTATACGATACGATAACTAAGTTTTCTGATATTTTAAAAATGTAAAAACGATTACATTAAACAGGATAATACTAACTAGATTTTATACGTAAGTTTAAACAAGTTATTTATGGAAGTTTTACCGAAATCTTCTTTATTCATATTTTTTTTTTAACCGAGCAAAATATGGTGCTTGTTTGAATATTTTCTTTTATGTAAGTGAACGTTCATTTGATAATAATATAATGGAAACATTAAGATAAACGAGATGTGTATTTATTAGGAAACGATCGGTCATCTGTCAGTGTAACCTCGATACAATGTTATCGGGCAATATTGTTAGGATTAGTTTAGCTTTGTACATATTGGTGCCGAATCTGTTGTGACAGAACTTAACTAATTGGGTCCCTCCTTATCTTTTTCTAATGTCAAACGCCAAAACGAGATAGCAAACATTCATAGCGAGTACCGACCTACGATTCTGTCAAACGGTTCAAACAAATATTGCGTTTTTGCGTATCTGTAGTCCGTGTGTTCCGAAATCGCGCCTAAATCTTTTGACGTTTCTAAACGAAAGTGACTGCACTTAAATTGCTATCTCGTTTTGGCGTTTGACATTAGAAAAAGATAGGGAGGAACTAAATTTGGTTAAGTTCTATTACAACAGAATCAACACTGTTAATTGAATTTTAACGGCAAATATCACGTGTTTCGCATCAAAACTATACTAAACTATTGACAACTGATTGAATTTTTGCAAATTCATCAACTTCAAGTGTATTTTTGACTGCTACTCACTTTGAATGATTTAAATTTCTGACTGCAGTGATGTTGACCCCTCGGGGTCTGTATCGACCACTTTTGGTATCAATGGTGTAAATAAAAAAGCTCATTTTAACGCATATTCCAAGTGTGTATGTTAAATGGATTCTCTTTGTTTCGCGAATTAGTACATCATGTGAACTTGGTTTTATCAATCACTGTCGTTACCGTCTCGCATCCCTTATCAACACAGTAGGCGCATCACGTACCGTGATAAACCGGAGATAGTGTTGGGTACAAGACATAAATAAATAAATCTGATGCGATTGTTACAATGTCAAGAATGTGGCCGTCGAACCCAATGAGTTAGGTAAATATATACATACATACACTCCGGTATACCATACAGGTAAGCAGAGACCATAGTCCGCCACCTACAATCAAGACACACTTCTATCGCCTCATCCAAATTTATACACATTTTCATACACGTTCGTCGATTAATCATTCGAGACCAATTGCACACCGTGTGTGCAAACGATTTTCGAGGTTACAATACATGTTGCACACCGCGTGTGCAATAATAATGTGCAATAATGATATTTATGAGAATTCACGAACTGGATGATTTCTATTATAAAGATTTTTTTTTTATTAAAAATGAAGAATATAACGAAAAAAAAAATTTCGTTCCTGGGGACCGTCATCTCCAGTCCATATTCGGATCCATTACAGGGGCACGGACCTCTGGTCTTGTACGGGTTGGTAGACTTCACACACCCATGCGGGCAGGGAGGTTTCCTCACGAAGTTTTCCTTCTCCGTTCAGTACATTGGTGTCTACAATGTAGATCGTACCTGAATTAGAAATAACACAGTGGTATGGGACCGGGATCGAACCGCAACCTTTCGATCGTGAGTCGTGTCTATAATCACTACACCACCAATGTACTCAGACTGGGGACGGTATTCGAAAAAAAATCGTTCCTCGAATGGGTTGAGGGCGCTACAAACTTGACTTTTTGACACAAATTGTTGATCTGATGAAGGTAGGTTTTTTTTCTGGGCGCCCTTTATGACCCTTGGAGTATCGAGAGCAAGCAGTTACATACTGTATAAATAAATAATGAGAATCAGAAATATGCGCCCAGTTCATTCGCACCCGTGAGATACGGAAGATGAATTAAGCCATTGTAAATTTTATAAAAATAAAACTAGTTTTTTTTTGTAACAAGTTTAATGAATTAGGAAACATTCTAGATCAGAGGTCCTCAAATTTTTTTGTCTTGTAGACCACTTGTAATGTTTTTCACTTTTGGATAAGACCCCCAAAGCGTAGCTAATTTTTTTTTGTAAATTGGTGGTGTAGTGGTTTTAGAGACGGCTTACGATCGAAGGGTCGTTGGTTCGAATCCCGGTCCTGTACCACTGAGTTATTATTTGTAATTCATGTACGGTCTATGTAGACACCAATGTACTTAACGGAGAAGGAAAACTTCGTGAGGAAACCTGCATGCCCGCATGGGTGTGTGAAGTCTACCAACCCGCACTAGGCCAGCGCGGTGGACTACGGCTCGATCCCCCTCCTGATCAGGGGAGGTCCGTGCTCCGGTAGTGGGGACGATATGGACTGGGGATGATGCTGATGATGACATTTCATATAGATAGATACCATCGGTTACATTGGCGTCCAACACACTACACACGAATCGAGATCGAAATGTTGCGGGTTCGATCTCGGACCTGTAATTACAAACTCGTGTACAGTTAGTTGATTACCAATGAACTTGACGGAGAAAATGGGTGTGTGGAGTCAACCAACTCCAACTAGGCCAGCGTGGTAGACATGACAGATAAACAGGTGAATATTGGCATGCAATCTGGAATCCAACCTACAGACAGTTATTTTTCAAAATTCCCTTTTTTCAGATTCAAATTTTTAAATGAGGTTTTATTATTTTACAAAGGCAACCCTTTATAAGAACCCTGATAACCATTGGCCGTTACACGTTTTCCGGTATCGCCACTCCAACACATTAGGATCCAAATAAACGCAGAAAATATTTAGTTGAAGATTATTTACGTATTACAGTTGTATGGAGAATACTTCTGTCGGGGGTACGTTAAGATTAACGATTTAGC
>WUAW01004380.1:25779-36976 GCA_017165845.1 Thaumetopoea pityocampa | reverse complement strand
TGTCATTCCAGTACATTTTTTCGTTTCTATTAGCGATAACGATTGTCGAATGTCAACTTGGCTAGGGGGGCAGATTCTCTTTACATCGAAAAGATGCCCAGCATTGGACTTCCAAAGGCTTTTGTTTTAATGGCGACTCATTGGCTTGATCCACCATTGATGGTGGCGACATTGATTTCTTGGCAAGAGTCCTGTGTAGGACAAACAAACGGATCCCGGTAAGGACAAACTTTGTGTGATGAGCAAGAATGTTTGTATTCGAGTCATGAATGTTTATCTGTATATGTATTAGTATTTATGTATATAATAAGTATTTATATCGTTATTTATTTCCCAAGATACAGGGAATCATAATTTAGGACTAGATCGATGTGTGTAGAAAAAAAGTGTACAAAATATATTAACCTGATTCTTGTAGTGTATGTATGGGGGCCGAAGCCAATACGCGGAGGACCTTATAACAATTTACTACACATGTAATATCAGGGCCCATTAATATACATCAACAGATTATCATTGTATCTATCTATACTAATATAAAATTGTTGTCAAATTTTTAAAAATCAAAGATATTTAAAAACAAACTATACAGATCGACTAATTAAGGGCTTCTGAAACCAAATCCGTCGATGTTTGTTTGTTTGTTCGGGCTTCACGCAAAAACCAGCTGGTAGATTTTGGTTAAACTATTACAGTCTTAAAGGTACTATCCCGACTTAAATATTGCGGCATGTTTCATGAAAACCGACTCAGTAGAATTGAAGATACAGCTTGATCTTAGTTTTAGTAGTCGTCCTTAAGGTACGAGAGGTCAAGTAAAAATGGTTCTAGTTTTTTTTTGTAAATTTGGATTTTCTATTTGGCACGAAAACTGACATTCACGCAAGTGGAACCTATATAGTGGTAATTCTGCTGCAAGAGAACTTAAGGAAATTTAGATTCTTCCTATCTTTTTCTAATGCCACACACGAAAACGAGATAGCTACAATTTTGGCGCTGTCATTCTATTTAGACACGTCAAAATTAAGAAATTTAGACGTGCTCTCGTCTCTTTCTACTCCTTCCGAGATAGTAGTATCCTATACCCTATAATCCTATTCCAAAATTCCATATTCCTTGCTCAATGCACCTTTCCTACCTCATCCTTTTTCCTTTCCTCACCATTAAGCCGCGGGAATGCAATGAGGAATTTTAACATTTTTTTACCTAATAAAATGGCGGCGTCGTGGTTCGCCAACCGACACGTCTCGTTGCCCGCAGGGGCGAAATGTGGATTGCGGATAGCCATTCGGCTACATTGAACGATCCTAGCAGATGGATAGAAGTGGTCTCTGCCTACCCCAATGGGAAAGAGGCGTGACTGTATGTATGTATATACTATGGTCTCTGCCTACCCTTATGGGATATCGGCGTGAGTGTATGTATGTATGTAGTAGGTTAAGGTTGTTGCCCCTTATCCTGGTACAACCCTCAGCTGGTCCTCACACCATCCACCTGAAGAGAGGGAGTTACGTTATTATTACGCCGGCGCCACACAGCCTTTTAATCCATTTCTGTTACATTCAATGTTATTATGAACCGTTATATGATACAAAGAGCATTCGTAAAAACCAAGCTTTGACAAATAATCAAGCAACCATTCTTTGTTGCTTCAGTTAGATCATCAACTATATAACTTCAAGCTTGAAGACGAAAGCAAACACTCTAGTCAATAATAAACACAGTTATTATTAGCTAAAATGTCATTACCCCAGGGGTCAGACGGCCGTTACACTTGAGGCTTCTTGGTACGAATAATAGCTTAGTCATAGCAAGAAATAAAGCTAGGGTCATACCGAAAAAAAAATAGGAGTTTTCACGACATACATATACAGTTACTAGAAAAATCCCTTAGGTCAGGGAGTACTTAGTCTTATAGCTTGCCCGGCTCATTAAGTATACGGGTAAGAAATCCCAGCCTCCCGGATTACTACTGTCTCTCCCTACTCCTTCCGAGATAGTAGTATCCTATATCCTAGTCCTTTTCCCAAATTCCATATTCCTTTCTCTTCTTCCTTTTCGTGGGAACGCAATGAGAAACTTTAACACTTTTGAACCTTATAAAAATGGCGGCGTGGTGGTACACCACTCAACACGTCTCGTTTTCCACGGAGACGAAAAGTGGGCTACGGATAACCTTTGCTCTTAGCAAGTGGAAAGAAGTGATCTCTGTCATCCCCAATTCTTTCGGTAGTAGCTCTTATTTGTTCGTTGTCAAATTGTGTGCAGTCAATGAACTCTAAAAAATTCTGAAGTTCATTGTTTGCAACAAAAGCAACATTTAGACAGTTTGACCTCATAACGCACAATTTAAAAAAAAAAAATCGGAAAAATATCAATTTTTTATGTAATAAAACACACTAGTACATTGTCTGTCATGGCAAAAAAAGAAATACAAATTTTTTATTATAATTTTGAATTTTAATCCATATTCCAATCCGCTTTTGTTCCATATAATAGAAATAGAAAAAGGATATATTTTATTCTTGAATAAATAAGTGTTATAGCTTACAATCCTATGTAAATGATAAATATCAATAAAAGGATTTTTTTTCCTTAGCTTTTACATTGTTATTTTCAATTCTCGATTATATTCGAGTGTGACAAATTATAGCGACATAAAATACAACGCCGCTCGAATTATCTCGAGTGTGCACACTTTGGCCCGTTTAGCGCGCTCGAGTTAACTCGAGCGCACAAGTTAAGCGGTTAATAAAATCTTCATTGAATGATAACATCTACCGTGATCTCAAAAACTTTTACCAAGCGCGGAGATTATGGGGAATCTCTTCTTTTTAAGGAAGAGTCCAATGGACTTCAACTCATTGATAATGATATAATTTGTTATTTATATAAATATATTTAAAGTAGTAAATAACTAACACAGATTGTGTTTTTATATTTTTGTCCTCAGATTAATTAAATATAATAATAATTATATATAGCATATCCTAAAAATTTCTATACCTAGTTACACCTAGGTCTAGAAATAATATTCGGTTATAGTTATAACCTCAACTGGTAAAACACAGAAGTTAATGTAATATACCTGATTTCAGAATCTTATTGGTCAACCTAACTGTTAACTGTTTTGTGATTGAACCTTGCATATACTGTGCGTAACCTTTCATTGTATGTGTCCATACCGATACAATAAAAACACGTTTCATAGGTCTCACAATTATAAAACTAATTCAATTGTCAAGGACAACACGGATCAATATCATCGACAAACAAACAACTAGTATTTGTTCATCATTTAATTCCGTTTCTATTTTATATCTACTAATATATATGCAAATGTGTTTGTTCTTTCTTCACACAATAAAATCCACGTAATTTATTTCGCATGGTAAAAATGAACTGCAAATATTTATATATTTAAAGCAGTTAAAATGATAATAGATTTACCTAATACTTATATACATATACACACATAAATACCGTGTACTCTTATTAATAAATATGGATTAACCCATTAAGTAGTTGCGTTCTATATAGGGAACACAGAACGCAATATAATGAAACAGCCAAATATTTATTGAAATAATGTTATTAACACTCGTTTAAACTCGAAAATAATCCAATCCACGTGTTATGACTCTACCGAGCTGAGAGAGAAACAAGCGATTCTGAAACGCTCAAAGAAAAAACCTCTAATACGTACACATACCATTCATATTAGCCTGTACGCATAGGGCGTGGTGCCTTATAGATTAATAAAAATGGCTGCACATAGTGCTATGCGAACTAAAATGCGCTTTATTGCGTCATCGCCAGTGTCGTTATTTAAATAAATTTCTTCACGGAGTGCATCTTTTAGTCTTTTTTCTTCTGTGGCGTAGGTAGTCAAATTAATTTAAATTTCCGTCGCACCTATTTTTGGCCATTTATTGTGTTATTTTGTCCTTCACGAAGATAAAGAAGTAAAATCGTAAGTACCTAAATCAATATGGTGGCTTCCATTACATGTTTTTAAGATTTTAAAATATTATTTCTAGTTAAAGTGGTTGAATTCTCCCAAATGTGACTTTTAAAATACACTATAGCTAGGTGTCCTCTCTCGATTAAAAATTATTTCAGGTCAATAAACCTATGTGTCCGTAATATGCATTATTAACAAATTTTGTACACACATTGTCATGGGTACAGAGAAGGACATAGGGTAACTTTTATTCCAAAAAAAAAAACTATACCAGAGAGATAGAAAAAATTGTATTTTCAACAGTGTCTGACATGTATTTGAGGAAAACAAAGCGAACTAAGCCACGGGTGTAAAAGCTAGTAATTTGTGTAAAGCGGGTAACATATATTTTTATAAATTTGTGCAAAATACATATGAAATATGGTCAGTGTTACCAGTTCAGCATAATGCCTTGGTACTTACTACACCACAATACTGATTTTCAATTGAGCCTGTATTTCAGGCAACTCTTGAACGTGTTAAGCAATGTAATGTGGCTATACATCGAACGGAACAAAATTGGCGATAGGAAGTACCAATTAACTCGCGACTCGGTTGTTAGTGACTCCGATAGCAATTCGCCGGCAACAAGGCATACCAGGACACAAGCAATAAAGCGCTGTAAGTATTACGCTTACGTAAAATTAATAAAAAAATACGACTTTCGTTTGAAAATTTTTAAAATTGGATCATTAGTTCTGGAGATTACACCATACATACAAACTAAACAAACAAATTTTACCACTTTATAAACTTATGTATAATAATAATCTCGTGTCGCGGTGTTTGTGGTTGAACTCCTCCGAAATGGCTTGATCGATGTTTATGAAATTTATATACATATATTTGGTAAGTATGAGAATAGGTCGTAAAGTAATATTTCATACCGCTAGGTGATCAGGGCGTTTTCTGGATATCCAGAAAATCTATATGGCAGAAAAACATTTGCGGTGTCAGCTAGTATTAGTATAGAAAAGAGCATCAAAATTAGTAGTTTTTGTGTGATGGTATAACATACATCTTTAGTAGTTACTATTATTATAGCGTTGATACGAATGGTATCAGATTTTTTCATGAAATCTTTAGATATGAAAAAATTTTAAGTATATATATAAAAAAAATGTTTGGTCTGCATATTATTGCGCAAAGGCTTATCGACATGAAATAATTTTTAATCGACACAGGACCCGGGGCTATTGTATATTTTAAGTCTTTTGAGAAAGAAATATTTAAGATTCTTAAAAACATGTTGTAATGGAAGCCGCCATATTGATTTGGATACTTACGATTTTACTTCTTTACCTTCGTTATGGACAAAATAACACAATAAATGGCCAAAAATAGGTGCGACGACGAGCGAAGTGAGGAGGAAGCGTGTTAGGTGTAAAAGAGTTGCTATTAAATTGTTGCGAGTGCCACTAAATAAATAATAATAAACAAGTGTAGATTCCCCCGTACGGGACTTTTAAAATTTACTACAGCCACGGGTCCTCTATCGATTAAAATTTAATTAAAGTCAATGAGCCTTTGCGCAACTAATATGCAGATTTACCAAAAAAATTATAGCCCAGATTTTTTTTTGACAATTTGCTTATTCTATTATATGTCACGGGAGTTAAGTTTACTTGTATAACACTAAATATTACGCGAGACTTTGAAAAATAATTATTTAATAATTACTTATCAATAACACTGATTTACTTTTAATTTATGTAAGGTCTACACTGTAGAGACTAATATACTTAACGGAGAAGGAACTCTTCATAGGAAGCCTGCATGAAGTCTATCAACCCACACTAGGCCAGCATGGTAGACTAAAGCCTAGTCCCCCCTGATCCTGATCACTGCTGAGCCTGATCCTTAGATAGGGATGAATATGTACTGGGGATGATATATATCTATATCATTGTCTAGTACCTTAGTTCCCAAAGTGGTCCAGGTGGATCCCCAGGGGTTCACGGGAGACTCGAAGGGGGTCTATGTTGGCANNTTTCCATAGTTAGATCTAATCTTCACATTTTTTGTCAAGTTTTGGGAATATGGTAGAAATGTAGCTGCAGGAGGTCCACCAGAAGCAGCTAAATTTTGAAAGTGGTCTATGAGAAAAAAAGTCTGGGAACCTCTGATCTAGACTACTGACACCCAATATCAACCCCCAGGGATCAACTATGACTTCAATATAGTTACAAATTTGATTATTTCAAAGTGAGTAGCATTATACCAGCTGTCAAGAACACATTTCAAGTTGATGAATTTGCAAAAATTTAATATTAGCTAAGCAGTCTGGTCTAGTATCTAAGATACAGGGAATCCTAATTTGGGGCTAGATCAATATGTGTGTTCAAAATTCATTTATTTATTATTATCATCTTCCCTCTCCCTCTCTTGTCTGTAGTTATAGCAACCCCATCATACTTTAAATTGGCAGAAACAATATGGATAGTTTAATAATAACAATTTCATTAGCACACTTCAATAATCACAGAATGTTTTGTAATGTAGTACTGACATTGTAAGTTAATTACAAGGATTTTTATAGTTCTTCATTGCCACTATGAGCCAATGTAAATAATACAAGCATAATATATTGTTATAATGGAAATACACTTAGATGCTATTGTGATTTGGAATTAAATAAAGTTGCTTCTCTAAGTTATCTATACTATTATAAAATTGTTAAAAGATATATTTTCAAAAATCAAAGATATTTATAACAAACTACTCAGATCGACTAATTAAGGGCTTTTGAAACCAAATCCGTCGAGGTTTGTTTGTTTGTTCGAGTTTCACACAAAAACCAGAGGTAAAACCATAGATTTTGATCAAACTGTTACAGTCTTAAAGGTACTATTCCGATTTAAATACTGCAACATGTCTAATCAAAATCAGTCTAGTAGAATTGAAGATACAGCTTGATCCCTGTTATAGTAGCCGGCATTAGGGCACAAGAGCTCAAGTAAAAGTGGTTCATATGCTTTTTATATAATTCTAATTTTTATAGGATTCTCATGTAGCAGAAAACTAGCATTCATGCAGGCGGAGCCATGGGCAAAAGCCAGTTAAAGATAAAAAACACTTATAATATACTCAGTTAATTTTTTTTACTCAGAATTTTGTTTCAGGAAAAAATTTAAATGTAAATTTTTGAAAAATTTCACCAATTAAAATGTTTAGTCTATGATTTCTTCTTATCAGTAAAAATAATTATTAATGGAATACCTGCTGTTCTATAGTACATTACTACCACTAATACAATAAGTTTGCTTAAGTCTTGCAAGAATGTTCAAATAAATATCAAAATTATCAGTCCATATTCATCCCCACTACAAAGGCATGAACTTTCCTTAATCAGGAGGGATTCTGGTTATATATAACATAATAGTTTCATATAATATAATAATATTCTGGATACTCGCTATATTGATTTACATAACCAAAATTACCTATATTTTGGGTACTAGACAACAATATACATATGTATGTAGATAAATACTAATACTTAAATACACCCATGACTCAGATACAAACATTTGTACTCGTCAAAATTTACCCCTACCGGGATTCAAATCCAGGACTCATTGACACAGAAAGCAGGGCCATTTACACTCTGCCATCAAACCAATCAAATTAATGTCAATCGTTTTAATTCAAAACCACCAAAACCTATCTATATAATTTAAAAATATGATGATTTTACCATGTAAAAAAAATAACAAATTTTCTATGATTAAAGATGTCAGTAATGTAAATTTAAAATCAAATATCTAGGAACCTAAATTGTGAATTTTTTGCATTTAAATATGTTCCCTTGTATGTTATTTGTACCAACAGTGAAGTAACTATGAAAATCATCCTTAAGTAATATGGTTGAAAGTTTGTAAATAAAAATTAAACCAAGTAAATTTCTATTTGTTTGAAATATCTTGTTTTTAAAAAGACTATGTGTAGCATCTTTAGCATGAATATAAACTAATTCACAAAAAATAGAGTGACATGAGTTCTTATAAGTAAATTAGTAATAAAGTTCCAACTATTTAGCTGATACAAATGAACATGTGAACTTTGCACTAGAATTTATATTATGATTGTCATAATGAGCATATGAACATGGATGAGGCAAAAATGTGTCTAAATACAGATTATCTTTATCAATCACTGTGAGATACCAACAGGTAGCTTATTACATAAACTATTTAAGCATAATGAGAATTAATGTTCTATAAGATATGATATTATAGTATAAATATAAGTAAAAAATGATAAATGATTATGTCTAGTCATAGTGATTCATGTTTAATTGTACAAACATAGATAAAACATTATCACACTTCTTAGAGAAAAAAAATCGAAATAGAATATAGCAATTAGAAACAGATGGAAGGCAATCAATATTGGAATATCTGAAGCAAAAAAAAAAAGAAATAGTACCCACCTAAACAGCACACCAGGAATTTCAGGAGCGTGAAAATGAACGCGTTGTAGAAATTCGCATCGTAATAATTAACGTCCGCTTCGGACAAGTCGACGTGGTCTATGGTGAAGTTGCTGAGGACTGAAACTTCCTCGCTGGCAGACACCGGCAAGCCCAGGCTTATCTTCAGGAACTCATCCACCACAAACAGCGGAGGCACCCTCAACAGCACCTCCACTAGGACCAATGCCTTCGATCTCACAGACATAATTCATTTATGCAGACCTGAACACACGGTAACTCTGATAATTTAATTTGCACGGCCAGATTGACTGAATTACACTGTGATGTTCTAGAAGAGGTTTGTAATTTATATTTTATGCCTTTATTTGGGTCACGTTATAAAATACGAAAATAATGACTAAAATTTTTGCGACAATAAAAATTTGACACTACAAATTTGGATGTTGCTACATTATAAAAAAGATGATGTCAGAGTTGCAATAGTTTCTACCAGTGTTTTGAATCAATAAAAAATCTACTACAGATGGAAATATTATGATTCTACCATGTGTTATCCTTTCAGAATAAAACTATAGGTTATCCTGAAATTGATTTATTCTGTTTTATTATTTCACGCTTAATAGTGATGCCATTCTCGGCAGGCTAAAGTTATTTAGACCATACCGCCTTGTCTGACGTCAGTTTTTAACACAGACTTTTTATTTTGAAGTTTTCCACAAGTCCATCTTCTTTGACGTTATTCCATAGTACCCTTAGTAGTTTATGATATTTATATAGTTGTCTTCAGGCAGCATAATTTAACGTAGTTATAATTTTATAAGTCCTTTAAATCTTCATTTTAATAATATTATGTCGCTGTATCACATTTTATTGACTTTTGAGAGTTTTGACCTCAATCCAACATAGACAACATATTATTGCGAAAGTTCCCGCAGACCTATTGTTTTGAAAAATATGCTCATTTTTCAGTGTACTTACACTGAAAAATGAGCATATTTTATATAGAATAATTTTATATAGAGGCTTATATACCAAAGCTAGGGATGAATCAATACCATGCTTTTAACGATTTTTACCCTCTTTAGCCAATGTTCACGAAAAAATCAATCTAAGAACTTATCAATCTTAGCGATTTTAGCATATATTAGCTGTCTATAGCTCCGCATACGTGTACTTATTTGAAGTTATTAGGTAATTATTAGATAATAAATTAGCTTATAATTTAAATTTTATATGTAATTTATATGAATATTTCAAAGGAATCCTAATTAAAATTAAAAAGTAATTTTAATTCTCTATATCTCTAAAAATTTCTCTAGCTGACAAAGAAATCCTGTCAAATTTTAGTAGTTTTCCAGATAAACCTTGACAAAAACAAAGTAACAGACAGCAAAATCGTTTGTCTATGTTTAAAATCCGTCTTTACAATGAATCTTACCTGATTCTGTTGAGTGCCGTAGGATAAGTGTACCACATCCTACCAGAGAATAATTTTTGTGCCGGGTGTAGCTTATACAAATATATAATTTACGGAGACAATGGTTGTAATTTTACAGTAAAACTTAACTAAATTTAGGCTCTCCCTATCTTTTTCTAATGCCAAGCGCCAAACCGGGATAGCATCAATTTTGGGGTTACCAGTTTTCTTTAGACATGTCAAAATTAAGTTCTATATACAAATTTACATGTGATCTCGGAACGTGCCGATTATACAAAAACGCAAAAAAATTAGTTTGGTACTCGCTAAAATTGTTGTTATCTCGTTTTGGCGATTGACATTAGAAAAAGCTACGGAGAGCCTAAATTTAGTTAAGTTTTGTTATAGCAAAATTACCACCAATATCAAATTGACACACAAATATTTGTTTTATGTGGATTCTACCCCAGGGCACCCAAAGCAATGATATTGGTCCGTACAGCAGGAGAGACGAGCGTCTGTCTCCTTTGTCGGAACCGATACCGTTGTCATCACGGACGGCTTAGGTTGTAGATGATCCCGTAATATCTTTACCGCTTCTTCAAAAGTCAACGTCGCCGATGAATGGGACTTGATAGATTGCTGAGCAACTCATTCGTTTCATCTCCGACACCTGTTAGTGTTGGTAGCCACAAATCTTTCTCCACTTTGTTCACTTGCAAATATATTACCATTACCAATTGCCCGTCCTCGGATTAAATTCACCGATTTTACCGATAGACATTGCTCATTTTTTTCCGATAGCGTAGATATCACAATATTTCACAACTAAAAGTTAAATATTTTCCTCGTCGCCAATGAAATATAAGCGTAGCGAAATCAAAGCGAATCGCAAATCGAATACAGTTGTTGCTCGATACAAATATCGAGCAACAACTGTATTCGACGAGATCTCAGAATACCCACTAATTGTAAATATTATTATGATTACCTACATTATAACGTACACCAATGATACGTTAACGTCCGAGCTGGTTGTGCAGTAAGTTCTTTATACCAGCAAAATTTGCTTAAATAGGGCCTGTGTTCACCAATGTTGTCAAATTCCCGTAATTGTGGGAATACCACTAACGGAAAGTGGAACTGAATTAAAAAGCTAGAGGTTGTAGAAACTGTACAGGGTCTATATTAGAAGACCAGATATACCATTCAGCAAAGACGCATCAAAAAGCTTTTTGAGAAAGGTGTATAAATTGTATCTATTTGCTTATTTTTATATATGCGAGTACAACTAGCTGAGCCGATGAACAAACCACCTAAACAATTTTTCCATTTTTCGGCT
>WUAW01004376.1:4034-15635 GCA_017165845.1 Thaumetopoea pityocampa | reverse complement strand
TGTTTATAAGTAAGATTTTTTCGAATCTGTTGCTAAACAATTGATTAAAAATTAAGAGAAGTTTATAAGTAAGGCTGTAAATGCCTATGTTTCACACTTTATTGTTTCTTGAGAGTTTTGATTTTAATCAGAAGTAAATTACACAAACATATTGA
Source organism: Thaumetopoea pityocampa (assembly GCA_017165845.1). Lineage (NCBI taxonomy): Eukaryota > Metazoa > Arthropoda > Insecta > Lepidoptera > Notodontidae > Thaumetopoea > Thaumetopoea pityocampa. Next base: position 15,480 of record WUAW01004376.1, on the reverse strand, counting down.
CTGGACAAGAGTATCTGCAGACTTATTGCCTTGAAAAAATGCGATCACTTTACTATGTTGGTCACAGTTTTATTCTTAAGTTTTATTGTTTGAGATTATTGACGTTAATACACAAAAAAATACCAAATTTATATATTACACATCACATAAATTAATATGAAACGCTAAAATAAAGGTTGCCGCCAAAATTCCACGTCATTTTATTTTCGATACTAAGCGTAGTGGGCTACGGTTAGATAATAATTTAGATATCCACAATAGACTTATGTAACGCCCCTTATATATTCTTAGATAAAATAAAGATTTTGATGATTTTTATGCCTGATAAATAGCGAAGTAAAATGAATCCGGAATTTTGAATTTCGCACCGTAATCAACTAACAACGGTTATTACACCGGGGTAAAAGCGTACGTAGTACACACACATTTCGCCAAGTGGAGCATTCAAATTCAATCCGATAGCGTGTAGCCATAACTATGATATAGATTTGCTTTTATGATCCGCATATAATTTTTTTTTAAAAAGGAGGACTATAAATTATTAATTTGAAATGAATTTAAAAAAGGAAATATAAATTTAGAAATGGAATAAAATTTCCGTTCTTGCTGTGAGAACTAAATATACGTAACTAACTATACTAACTGGTACATCCTGTACCAGAATAATAGGCAGCAGCGTTATTCTGTTATTCAATCAAAATCTACCGCGATCTCCAAGACACCTGCCAAGCGTGGAGATTATGGCAAAACTCTCCCTTTTAAGGAGGACGCTCAAGTCCAGGGCTGAACTCCTGACGATGATGATGATGGCTGATGATTATGATGATAGTAACCAATGCGCCATTGAACGTCTGCGTAGCACGTACAATAAGTGTAGCATATGTTTTAAGTGAAACCTCACTTCAATATTCATTTTATGTTCCAATAATGAAAATTTTTAATTTCTTAATTTTATATGTTTCATCTTCATGGACATCATATATAGTTTACCCCTATTGGGATTCAAACCCGCCAATCATTGGTCGAGGAAGCAGGATCTATTAAAAAGTATGCAGCATTCCAAAACCAGGTTATGTCCTGGGGAAACAGGATTGTTTCTACTTTAACAATCATATTTATTATTATCTCTACCACCATTGTGTGACAAATATGGCAACCCTAGGTATGACCCTAATTTAGCAGTGAACATACACATATACACTCACGCTGGTACCCTATAACGGTAGGCAGAGACCACAGTTTGCCACATACTACGATCCTGACACACCTCTTTCGCCTCATCTACATCCATACACCTTTTCATACACTTTCGTATATTAAGGGTGTTTCGTATATTAACTTTGCCTTAAACAAAGTGTTGATATGGCAAACGTAAATTTTTCCTGAGCGGCCTCTTCTGACACTTCCACTCACATTTGCCCGGTATATTCGTTTCGTCAATCGAATCTCACTCATGCTTTCTAAATGACCAAACCATTGGAGTATTCCTTTCTCGATCCTTGTCACTACATCATACTTCAACTTACACCGATCCCTTATCACGCTATTCCTCAATCGATCACTCGGTGTGACTCCATAGATTCACTGCTGTACATAAGCGTAGGCAAATACACCATTGTGAATAGCAAGACGTACCTTTTGTGAGACTGACTGACTACTCACCATAGCAGTAAAATTCATATTTAAATATCATATTTTATCTCGGGGCTTATTTAACAAGAGGAGCAACTGGTACGCAAAAGAAATGTGATTAATTATACACTCGAGTTCTTAAATTAGCATATCTATGAGACATGTTCTCCTGTCAGATGCATATTGAAGTTATCTTTTTTCTTCAACCGGCAATGAAATGTCTGTTCAAATTATAAATTGTGTCTTTTTGTGTTGCTTCATTTATTACATAATTATCAGAGCTGAAAGTAAAACTTTTTAGTAAATAATTAATATTTAAATACATTCACTGCATATCACTCGGATTCGAGTGGGGCCGTGGCGTTCCAAAAACACCGTCCACTCGTATTCAAGCGACTAAATTTAACAAAAACATATTTTGGTTCACGAGAATTGAATTTACTCAAATAAATTTAATAATTTAATGAGACAAGGGTCTGGAATCACAGTAAAACACGTTGTTGAACTTTGACTCCAGTTTGATGAGATCCCTCAGTGTTGTGGTAAAAGCGACTAATTATAATTAAGAATAGCACCACAGTGTCATATGATGGCGATGTAACATCGCCATTTAAATATGAATTTCCTACCATCATCATCAAATTATCTACTTCTCTACGGTAGGGCACAGGTCCCCTTCCAGAATAAGAGGGGTTAGGCTGTAAGTCCACCACACTGGCCAATCGTTTCTCAGGCATGTAGATATCCTCACGATGTTTTCCTTTAGCGTTTGAAGCAAGTGATAACCTATCTATCTATACTATTATAAAATTGTTAAATGTCAAATTTTTATTACATTGGCCTTTTTTAAAATCGTTATTCATGATATATATATATATATATATATATATATATATATATATATATATATATATATATATATATATATNNNNGTGTGCGTGCGTGCGTGCGTGCGTGCGTGCGAGTGCGCGTGCGCGTGCACGTGCACATGCGTGTGTGTGTGTGTGTGATAACAAGTAGCAAAGTGGCGGAGGCGTCTTACACTATATAACAAATAAGAGTATGTAAGATATTACATATCTATTGTTTAATTAAGGTGAAGAAATAAGAGGAATAAGGGAAAAAATAACCGTAGGAAACAGACGCAGGAACGAACATAGAGTTAAAAAAACTAAACTTAATTTAAAAATAATATCCGGTCGTTCTTACTCATGTCAATCAATTCGGGTCATGACATTCGGTCATGAAGCGGCAACACATTAATTCTGCTGAACCAGACAGCACCCCAAATGATGGAGATTGGAAGCGGTCTCACGTTACCCCAACGTTTTTGTTCACTACTCAAGTGCTGTCGCAGGCGTATTACATCGCCAATCACCATCAGGCGGGATTGTAGTCAAGTACTGGCTTAAATAGGGTAAAAAAATTAAACCTGCGTTTCCTACCTATACATATCATTAATTTTATATTTATTTATTCTTATTGTACACAAACATGTAAATACATTTGTAAATAGAGAAAAAAGATGTACAAAGNNACGAAGTTGAGTTTTCTTCCAGCAAACCTTAGGATGCAAAAGTATTTGAGACTAGAAGGAAAATAGGATCCAGTGTATTAGGTACAGAAGCATACACAAACATACTTATACAAGTACCAAAACATACTAAAATACATACATACATATAATATTTTATATTTATTAATTTCACACACATTACTAATTTTATATTTATTATTTGGTCCTTTTGTTACGGTTGTTTAATTGACTAATTTTGGTTTCATTTAAGTGGGTATAAATACTGTGAACACTTTAAATATCACCATTGAAATCATTTAAAAGCAAAGGTGCTGGGATCGGACTAATAATTGTTTGATCACCACTTGAGTAACTAGTCGCTAATTCACTACATGTAAAATATTAAATTTAGTGTGAATTGTAATTATATTAAATGTGATAACGCTTTAGAAAAGAGTTATTCAACGAATGGTAATATATGCATAACGAATACTGAACCTGCATTTTATTTAAAAAGTCTATCGCTACACTCTTTTTAACTAAGTACTTCAACTTACTGGTTAATTCGATTTCCGTGGTAGGTATATTATAACGCAAGATCTCGGTATACATTGCAAGGACGGTGGCAAGACCCACTAAATATCAGTCCTGTATGATGAGAAGATTCCCCCTTTCCAATACTGTCACTCTTGTTACATTAGTGACTCCAACGTGATCATTGGTGTCATCAACATCTTCATCTTGTGATATCATCCGTTTTTTAGACGCAGAAAATGGCTGACGAATTTATAAATTCATAGCATACTTACCAAGTACTGTGCAACTATAACTATTGTTTTTGATTATTGTAAAAGTAATTTTCGCTTGTAATCTGAATCCATTCTGAGGAAAAAATCCGACTTTACATGAATAATTTACATGAATTAATGAATACATTTAAATTAATTTCTTTTAAATTCTTGCCCTGTAGCGCTGGTATAATAACATCACTCCATCTTTTCCCCTGGATGCTGTGAAAACCAGTCAATGGGATAATGGGTAGCAGCGTTAACCTGTTATTCAATCAAAATCCATTTATCACTATCAAAATCACCTAAGACCTATCTAAAACACCTGCCAAGGATGGAAATAAAATCCCTCCTTTTTAAAGAGGAGGCTCACAGTGGAATCCATGCGCTCATGATAATGATGAAATAAGTTTTGAAATATGTCTATCATGTGTTTTTATTAAATAAATAAATAATAATAATAATTCTTTATTAATCCTGTGTAATATAGATACAGTACTAGCTGGTCTAGCCAGTCTAGCTGTAAACTTGCACAGTGAAGTGTTGCGCCGGTGACACGCTCAGCGTGACGGTTCCTCCGCTGCAAGTGCCAGAGACCCGACGGACCACGCCTGACACGTCAGCACTAACCGTCACGCATCTCATCTCTGGGAGAATCAGTCCTATCTGAAAATAAGTCATATCTAAATCCCTCGATAGTTATCTTTCATTCAATCAAAATCAACTCCAACACTTTTGCAAAGCGTAAATTGCTCATTTTTTAGGAGGAGCCGTATGTTCAGCAGTGGACTTTCAAGGGCTGATGATGATGATGTAGGTCACCATCTTAATATTATTCTAACCTAAGTCTGCGGCTATTGCAGAAGATTTGGCCGTAGAGCGGGTTAAGATAACGGATTCTGTTCTGATGTCATCTCAGTAGGGGACTACAATCCTTAATTGACCAATATCATTATCATCATCATATCCTATAGTCGTATATTGTTGAACATTATCTTTTACAATGATTACTAGACTAGATGAGTTTTGAGCTACTGCATTCACTGGTTGCTCGTGATCTTAATTATTTTTCATTGGTTCACCAATCTTAATAAATCATAATTATTTTTCGTTGGTGCAAAGTTGGAATGGCAATCGACCCCGCAACGAGGAGGCTCGATTGCCATTTCAACGTTGCAATCTTACAAGCTGCATCAGTCACTATTGTTCTTCAGTATATGTTCTTGTGGATTTTATTAAGGACATTCTGAACTTAGCTCTTACAATTGCTCGCTGGGTGACCTCGAGCTTTTTTTGAGATCTACACCAGTGGACTTAATTTATCAAAGAGACATCATGTATTTTTTACAGTTGAACTGGGTCTCTGGTCTCTAATTTGAAGTCAATCAGCAACTAGTAGAGTGAGATAAGTCTGGAGTATTCGTAAGAGAAATAGATTCGTTGACATGTCTTCTAAAATCGGCAAGCTGAAGAGATTAGTTACGTCTATTGAATCAATATCAAATATTATATATTAATACCAAACATCAAACACTTTATTGCGAATATATTAAGATGTTACAAAGTTATTGATCAGAATATTCAGCTATACGTTGCTATGTGGTGTAAAAATAATAATGGCGTTATTTTATATCTTCCCGTGGATGATGTGAGAACCAGCTAAGGAACGTAATAGAATGACAGCAGTATTATTCTGTTATTTAATCAAAATCTATTGCGATCTCCAAGAAGCCTGTCAAGTGTGGAGATTATAGCAAATCCCTCTTTTTAAGGTGGGGGACCATGTCTAGCAGTCGACTTCCATGATGACGTTGATAATAAATAACATAGTCAACATAAAATACAACAATCGCTGGCTGATACTTCATATGAATGTCAGTAGGTTTCAAATTTGGTTACTGAAGGGAGTCCAAAAAATATAAATAAAAATCTTTGATACATACATACACTCACGCCGACATCCCATAAGGGTAGGCAAAGACCACAGTTTGCCACATGCTACGATTCTGACACACCTCTTTCGCCTCATCCACTACCATACATCTTTGATGTTATGCATTTTCAGGATTCAAGGAGCAGGAGAGGTATTATTAACAGCACAATTGCTGTATGTATCAAAAGGTTCTGCACTTTAAAAAAATCAGGAATTCATTGAAGAAGCCTCAAAGTTGATTGATTTGTATTTGTAAAAATAATGTAAAGCTCCAGATTTTCTTTCTATAGTATATTTTCTCTAGCAGCTAAGGGCAGATCATTGTGCCTCAATTATGCATTTTTTGTTAAGCCTATGAATATTAGTGGATTGAGTAATGCTTTATGACAAGAAATTCCATTAATTACCTGAATATCAACCGTGTGGTCTGTGATCATATCGGCGTCTATCTCGTTAGACTCAGTGTATACAAGTTTAGCTTCGGTAACATCGCTGCAGTTGCCACATTTCCAGATACCACCATTAAGTACTGGCTCCTCACTGCGATCTGTTTAATTTTAACATTTAGATCTTTAGTTCCCAAAGTGGTCTAGGTGGACCTTCAGAGGTCCACGGCAGACTCGACGGGGGTCTACGCTGGTGTACGCAAATTTCCATAGTTAGATCTAATCTTCACATTTTTTGTCGAGTTTTGGGAATACGGTAGAAGTGTAACTGCAGGAGGTCCACCGGAACCGGCTAAATTTTGAAAGTGGTCTATGAGAAAAAAAAAGTCTGGCAACCTCTGATTTAAATAGATAGATAGACAACTTTTTATTTACACACAAAAAAAAAAACAATTACAAAAGAAAAAAAGACAAATACGAAAAGTGTTACAACGGACGGTCTTATCGCTAAAAGCGATCTCTTCCAGGCAACCTTTGGATGGAGAGTATTGATATCATAAGTATTTGCCGGTAGTGTAATAAAATAATGAACTAAATTTAATTAAATAATAATTGGCCTTTTAATGAGGATAGTTGAGAATCGTCTTCCAATTATGGAAACCGATGTTTGACTATTGAGGATATTGAAGATCAAAGTGGAGTGGTAGGAAGGTAGACTCCAGCTCAGATTGGTAACAAAAGCCGGGTTTATGCTATACAAAGTAAAAAAAAACAGATCGTCTTTGAATTGCTAGAAGAGGCATAGTGCATAAATCAGTCCTTAAATCATACAAGCACAAGCTAAGAAGTGCTGACTGAATGTCGTAAGCCAGAAGATTAGATCAGGTTAGGTAGGTTACAGGTAAGTAGTCTTAGCAATGAGGATTTTAAAGTTCCTCCAATGCACATATATGTGACAAGCGGTCTATTAAATTGGGATCATATCGCTAGCCTAGCGTCGCAAATATGCGTCAGTTTTAAAAATTGCTTATTTCGCTTCACTTCAAGGTTTAAAGATTTAATGTTAAAATATTCGATGCCACTTAAAGTCAGATTATAAGAAAAAAATGCACGGGCTGTGGTACAAGATTTCCCAAGCGCCGATAACGAACATGTTAAGTAACGTATACAAAAAATACTGAGTATCCACTTTCAAAGAGTAATTATAGAAAAAATAAATGGAATATAAATTGGAAAATAGAAGTGACGTGGAAAATTTAAAGTTTTTTCCAAAATCGCCGTTTGAGTATTTAGATTCGTTTTTACCATTTTCTTCATCCGACTGCTCGAGTTCCACACTAGCGCCATTCAACAACATATTTATTACCGAGTCAATATATTTCTCATCACTTGAAATATGGACACAATATACACACGCATTTATTAATAACACAAATAATATTACATATTTCAACATTATTTTAAACATATTTCCTTATTGAAATTATCGTGCAAATGTTTCCGTATGTCTGGCTAAAGTAACTTGGATCTTAATCAATATATTGTTGAGAATTGTAAAGGATTGGCCACATAATATTAGCAGAGTATGTAACAACCGCGCGGGTATCAAATTCTTTTCACGCAAAATGGGCGTTTGCCATTTTACAGCATCTAGTTATACAACTGACTAAATTTTGCCCGCGGCTCCGCCCGCGAGAATGTCGGTTTTTCGCTACATGGGAAATATCGAAACAGTCATAGATTTATATAAATAAAGCCTTACATCTACTCTTACTTGAGCTCTCATACCTTAACGGCGGCTACTAAAATAGGGATCAAGCTGTATCTTTAATTCTACTGGACCGATTTTAATGAAACATGGCGCAGTATTTAAGTCGAAATAGCTTAATGAAAGCTGAATAAAAAACTTTTGAACTTGATATACATAAGGTTGTAGGTATATTCCATTTACGATTTTCAAAAGTATTATATGAGTAATTTCTCGCTTATAGTTTTACTATATGTAACTATATGGACTATAGAGATAACGTAGAATAGGACAATAATCGGTAAACTATTTATTTATCGTTAGAAGATTGTTTGTTTGTAGAATTAAATACAGTTGCCTATTTCAGTCGTATCACTATGATATTTTACACGTTAAAAATAATATAAACAATGATAATAATATACTCGTATATAGGCTGAAAAGAAAACTGAAATAATGTCAAAATTGGGTTTGAAAGAAAATAAAGAAGCGCTTTTAAAATATAATCAATAACAAGGTAAATAAATGAGCTCGGCTTTATTGTATTTCATATTTAATATTTTAGGTGGATTTATTTTCGTATATACAGTAATACCACAAAATAAGTTAGTTTTTAAAGGTGCGAAAATATTTTACCCAATCATATGGCAGTATGTTTTCACGGGTAAAATCCTCGTCGGCTAATTATGAATGTGAGCACTTTTGTAGCGTTCTCATGTTACGAGCGAGATATCACGAGTTTATCTATCATTACATTTTCAACCTTACGGGCAGTGCAACAAGGTCCTTATTGAATTGGTGCTTACAGTCGACTTTGAGTGGCGTTTATAAACATAGTCTCCGTCGACAAAGAATGCGAATATAACTTATTTTTGTGGTATTAGTGTTTATTTATTTATTTATACTTTATTGTACACAAACAGATAAAAAATACATTTTTACATAAGGAAAATTTATGTACAAAGGCGAGCTTAACTCAAAAATGAGTTTTCTTCCAGCGAACCTTAGAGTGTAAAAATATTTGAGTGTTTATGATTATTCTTGACTTTCTATGAATGTTATTGCATATATACGATTAAAAATCGATTTTAATTTTCATACGAGTATATCTGACTCATATATGAATATTTGGATATTCTTTATTACACTCCAATAAAAAAACTTAGAACAAATTAATTTATAAATGTAAAGTGTTCACATTTATTTATAAATGTAAATGATGAATCAATATCTAGGTGTAATGACATGATATCTAAGCAAACGATAACATTATTTACTTTTAAACAGCAAATTACATCTTTTTTTGAAGCAAATTTATCTCCATGAATTGCAATTGCATGAATTGCTACCTATGTGTGCAAGACTTAATAAGTAAATTAAAGTATAGATATTTTAAGAGAATCGATAATATATTTATGTAGTGTATATAATGTGATATAAAACACTTGAACCCAATCGCCACACTCGGCATTTATCTCTGAGGGGTCAATGATATTAGATAATATCATGTATACAAAGTAAGGGAGCGACCAAAAATAATTCGTACGATCGAATCGATCAGTCGCGCGAATTCCGATGCGGTAATTTTGTATTAATCATACTAATCTATACTAATATAAAATTGTTAAATGTCAAATTTTCAAAAATCAAAGATATTTTATAACAAACTACTCAGATCGACTAATAAAGGGCTTCTGAAACCGAATCCGTCGATGTTTGTTTGTTTGTTCAGGCTTCACGCAAAAACCAGCAAGTAGATTTTGGTTAAACTATTACAGTCTTAAAAGTGCTATTACGGCTTAAATAATGCAGAATATTTCATCAAAATCGGTCCAGTAGAATTTAAGATACAGCTTGATCCCTGTTTTAGTAGCCGCCGCTATGGTACGAGAGGTCAAGTAAAAGTGGTTATGGTTTTTTAATATAAATGTATGATTGTGTCGGGATTTCCCGTGTTGCTGAAAACCGACGTTCACGCGGGCGGAGCCGCGGGCAAAAGCTAGTACAATATATAGTCATACTAATCCTGACTAATATTATAAATGCGAACGTGAGTTCGTTTGTTTGTTTGCTTTCGCACCTTAACTACTCAACCGATAATCATGAAATTTTGTACACATATTGTCAGGGGTACAGAAATGAAATGTCACGAAAATGAAGATGCTGAGGTGGATGAGTGGCGTCACACGTTCTGACCGCGTGTGTAACTCATATATCCGAGGTAGTCTCAGCGCACGTGACATGGCAGATAAGCTCAAGGAGAGTCGTCTGAGATGGTTCGGCTACGATTACGTAACCGAACCATCTCAGACGACTAGTAGACCGAAATAGTCTCTGGACCGGCGCATTAGCGCCGGTCCAGAGACTATTTCGGTAGGAGATGCCTCAATATAGCTGTCCTTGGAGCACGATCTCGGGGCCGCCCTAAGAAACCCTGGCTGGATGTTCTGACCAAGGACATAAAAGACAATGGACGACTGAGGACGTCAAAAACCAAACAAAGTGGAGAAAACTTAGTAGGAAAGCGGACCTTGGCAATGGAAGCCGGGATTAATAACGCCAAGAAGAAGAAGAAGAATTAAAAGATTATCAGGGGTACAGAAAAGGACATAGGGTACCCTTATCCCGAAAAAAAAATTATTCCCGATTGATAGAAAAAATAGTTTATAAAGTTATTAAATAATTGTATATGTCGCGGCGCCTGCCGCTTTCTGATTGCACGTCGTTGGATTTTTACATCGCTTGTGCAGAACATTTCATTTTTATAATTTATTTTTTTTAGGTCAGGGAGTACTTAGTTTTTTAGCCTGTCCGGCAAATAGACTTAAGTATACGGGTAAGCGACCCCGGCCCCCCGAGCTACTACTGTCTCTTCCTTCTCCTTCCGAGATAGTAGTATCTTATATCCTATAGTTCTTCACCTAAATTCCATATTCTTTTCTCAATACACCTTTCCCAGCTCATCCTATTTCCTTTCCTCTCCTTTACGCCGTGGGAATGCAATGAGGAACTTCAATACTTTTGAACCTTATAAGATGGCGGCGTCTTGGTTCGCCACCTGTCATGTCTCATTGCCCGCGGAGGCGAAATGTGGGCTGCGGATAGCCACTTTGCTACACCAAACGATCGTAGCAGGTGGAAGGAAGTGGTCTCTGTCTACCCCAATGGGAAACAGGCGTTACTGTATGTATGTATGTAGTATGTACTATGGTCTCTGCCTACCCTTATGGGAGATCGGCGTGAGTGTATGTATGAATTTTTTTTACTGTACCTACCTTACACTTTTGTATTGTTAATATTAAATTAATATCGATTCCATGACCACTTGTATTGACTTTTGTACCAAAAAAATATTTATTACATGCAGTATTCAAAAGAATGTCGGGTTTTATTCCAAATATGAACCTCGCAGTGTCTAAGTATAGGCATAATTGGCTTTTTTTT
>WUAW01004368.1:6643-21244 GCA_017165845.1 Thaumetopoea pityocampa | reverse complement strand
GCGCTTCTTCTGATAAATTGCAAAAATATAATTACGTCATTGTTCTATTGGATGAGCGATACATGAAAATACACTGACACTTCCGAATACTGCATTATGTTATAAAAATTTATGATATAAGAAATTCTTTTTTCAATTTTTTAATTTTTAATTGACTATGGATTGTTTTTGTTTGTGTGAAACAAAGATAAAAAGTTAGTAACTATAAAAAGACATTTTAACTTTAAAGATTTGGATTCGAAGGGCTGTCAGTGTATTTTATATAGCCCTATTTATATAGCTCTATTTATTTATATTTATATAGGACTATTAAAATGGTGCTATGTGAACAGCGAAGACCATCTTTGTGGTGTGATAAACGTCTTCACGTGTAGTAAGTACCTATAATTTGCGAGCCGAGTACAGCGGTGTTGTTAATTTGAAACATTTAATCGAAGACCATGTCTGGTGTCTTAAGAGTATGAAACAGATCTAACCTTGCATAAATCCTAAAATTGCTACATGCATCGCACCCATCATTGACAGAATCATCAGCAAGCGAAATTGGAATTGGAAAACAAATCTAAGTGTTGTCATTAAAGTAATGATCATATAAAGCAAAAAAGATCACATTATAATGCGCCTGCTAGTTTTCAGAGATATACACCTACTGCAGCATCTCTCTGAAATATCTTGGAACCTATCTACCTTAAAATGATTTAGGAAATTATTCCGAAAAATTTTCTGTATTTCGCAAAAACCTGTCATGGAGTCAAGTTAAAGATTATATAACGAAATAAACAGTATTGAAATCCTTCTAGTATTTTTAGAAATACTTTATATAAGTATTGAATATAAGTATTGAGTATGAAGCGCTCCTTAGTGGCTTAGAACCATAAAAAAATCTAAGTCCCTGCGCTAAATTAATGCTTATAAATATAATGCATAAAACCACACTAAATTTAGTCAAGTATGTTTAGAGATACACATCTAATGAAACGCCCTCTAGCGGATTATAAAAATAAAACAAATTTAATTTAAGGAATTGCTTGGCAAAAAACTGCACTGAAAACAGCTCAGTAGTGGCCTAATATCGATTGCAGCGCCCCTGGTGGCTCATAACAAACATATTTATTTATTTAAACATTATATTGTTACAATTATCATGCCATTAAATCCCACACTAGAATATGTCTAAAAAAACTAATTCTGAAGATTTTCAAAAAACCGCTCTAAAATCAGCCGTATAGTTTCCAAGAACTTTTTTGACTATGACATTATAAGTTCTCTTACAACCGATTGCTTTTTAAAAAGAAACAAGTTTTAGTTCGCTTTGGGACTATAAGCAATATATTATTTTTGCACAATTGTCCAATAAACTTTAATAATATAATAACTAATATAATTTAACTAATCCTTTTTTTATAATTATTTACATGTATATAATATTATTGAATTATACAACTAATAATTTTTAATTTCATGATTTCTTTACTTTATAATCTAATTTCGTAAATATCATGTTTCTTTTTTTGTAATTGTGTTTTCTGTGGTTTGTTTTCAATTATTTGAACTTTAATATGGTAAAGATACAGGGGGGGGGGGGTCTGTGCCCCTACAGTGGGGGAGAATATGGACTAGGGACGTTGATGGTATAAATATGGATGAGTGAGGCCTCCTGGTACAAGTATAATACCTAATAATACCTAAAAGGAGACCTCTGCGACTATATAATTGTGACTATTTAGGTAAAATAAACTATTTGAAATTTGGAGGGACAGAAGAATATCCGAAAATATTATTTCAATCTTTTGTATATCTATCTATACTATTACAAAATTGTTGAAGGTCAAATTTTCAAAAATCATATTGAAAAACAAACTACTCAGATCGACTAATTCAGGGCTTCTGAAACCAAATCCGTCGATCTTTGTTTGCTTGTTCAGGCTTCACGCAAAAACCAGCGGGTAGATTTTGGTTAGATTATTACAGTCTTAAAGGTACTATTCCGACTTAAATACTGCGGCATGTTTCATTAAAATCGGTCCAGTAGAATTGAAGATACAGCTTGATTCCTGCTTTAGTAGCCGCTGTTAAGAGACGAGAGGTCAAGTAAAAGTGGTTCTAAAGCTTTTTATATAAATCTATGATTGTGTCGGGATTTCCCATGTAGCAGAAATCTGACATTCATGCGGGCGGAGCCGCGGGCAAAAGCTAGTATATAATATGATTTGTATGAAGACATGTTCCTTGCCTGTATTCAACTGATGTCTTAATTGTTTGAACGCTTTGTTGTTTTATGGCCTGAAAAATGTATATAACCGATTGTATGACCAAACTAGCTGTTGGTCACTACTCTGCCTGGAATTCCTGACTGCACTTAGATGTGAAAAATGTGGTTTTGTTGTTACGCCTCCAGATTCCGTCATCCTAGAGAGATTAATAAAGACCTAAAGTCTAATTATAAGATTAAACACAAAAAAGTTTTGTCAAAATCGCTACAGTAATTTTTGCGCTGTGATCGAACAAGCAGACAGACAATTACAGTTTCATAACAGTCTAGACTGGTTCTCCCACGTTCAGCCCATGTAGCCACACCCACACCCACACCCCACACCCACGTGGCGCCATCTGGTGGCGACGTCGTATTGTTTACGTTTGTTTGACATCAATCAGCGATGCGCCGCTTGTTTCCACGAAGCGCGCATTATTCTTGGGTACATTTAGACAAAGAGCTGTAAAGTTATCTATTTTAAGATAACAGAAGTTTACCCATCATGTGCCAATTTTTATTGTGTTTATTTTCTACTATGAGTGAATAAATAAATGTTTTATTTGCTAAAATTTAGGTTATACGAGTTGACAAATTCGTCGTGTAAATATTTCAAAAATAATTGTAAATGTATTCTTGTGACTAAAATTTACATATTTTTATGATAGTAAACAATATGACTAAAATTTATACTTTTTTACGATAATAAACAATACAAGTCATTTCACAGTACTATCGGTAAATACAATGTATTCTTAATATAATATAAATTACACGAATACTTTTTTAGAAAAATCCTTAACTTTGTAAAAACTCTCAGATACCAACATTTTCCGTAATTCACCACAAAATTGTTTGGATGGTGAATATACGATCCGGCGTGGCGACGTGTTGTAAGTGTGTGGCGCCAAATACATGCAATTATACAATTAGAGAAGTATTACTACTAAAACAGGGATCAAGCCGTATCTTAAATTCCGCTGGAACGATTTTGATGAAACATGCTGCAGTATTTAAGTCGGAATAGTACTTTTAAGATTGTAACTGTTTAATCAAAATCTACCCGCTGATTTTTGCGTGAAGCTCGCACAAACAAACAAACATCGACGGATTTGATTTCAGAAGCCTTTAATAATCTGAGTAGTATATTTTTAAATATCTTTGATTTTTGAAAATTTGACATTTAACAATTTATTAATAGTATAGATAGATGCATGGATTCATGATTTTTCAGCGTCTAATTTACATGAATAAGCGCCCGGCGCCGTCTCTTTAAACGCAAGCGGAACTGAATTCACTGAAATATTTTTTCAGCACTAGATGTACTAGATAACATTTACTCGAACATCAGAAAACAGATATTAATATTAAAAGAAATAAAGAATAAATAATCCACGATGGGAAAATAAATATAAAAAGCAATATAACATTAACAATATCCCTTTAGCAACCGTGGAGGAATTTACAAAACTGAGAGGACATAATTAAGTAAACAAAGCAACAGTACATTAACCGCTGAACGTTCGCAGGGCTTTTCTACGAAGAAGCTCGCTAATGATCGCCCGGTCATTGCTAACAAGTGAAAGACATTGAGCGGTTAGGGACTCAAGGTTAATGGCACAATCTATTAAACTTCCAAACGGTTTTGTGAATTTAACGTATAGTCAAATCATGCGAATAAAACTTAATTATAACTTAGCTTATTGCAAAGGTCCTCTGGGGTGTTTTTGGTCATTAAAATGTCTAAAGATGTAGGTGTCTTTGAGATAGGTTTTTATTTAAGCTAGTACGTTTTACCACCCGTTACATCACCACATCAGGTGGCATTGTAGTTAAGTACCAGTTTAAATATGGTAAAAAAGTGTTCTAATCTGAACTGCAAAAACAGGTGGAAATTTGCTTGTATAATGATCATTATTCATCATGTCAGCTCACAGACGTTCACTGCTCTAGCAGTAGTGCTCTAGCAGTATGTCTACATAGGCCTCCTCTAATTATCGCCACATCGAGCAGCTGTGAGCTGTCCGCTTTGCTCCTCTTTGGTCCACCTAGTCGGGGGTTGACCCACACTACGCTTTACAGTTCGGAGTCACCGCTTTAACGCTTTAAGATCATCCATCATTAGTCGTGTCATATTTTTTTACCTACCAGCAAGTGCTGGTACTTACCATCAGGTGAGATTGTAGTCAAGTGACTACAATCTCACCTGATGGTAAGTGGCGATGTAACCTAGGGTGGTAACACGTACTAACTTAATGAAAACCGACTCACTCTTGTCTTAAAGACACTAATATTGTAATCGGACGATTAGAATGTTAGTGTGTGTAATGTGCTGAGACAGGGACCAATTTTATGTCTCATACAGTGTCTTTTCTTGTGTTTATTATTTATTCGTTTATACTCATTGGGAGACAAAAATAAATAAATAAATAATAATTACACATTGGATCATTGCCTGTTTACGCCTTCGTGATGTAGATGTATATTAATTTCTTTTCAAATTATTTAAAAAGCAAGAGAATATTAAAAAAGTATTAAAAAAATTCTTTTACTCAATTGCATTTAAGCATATATCAATTTCATCCGGAATTATTGGCATTACAGTATAATAGTTACAAAAATTTAGCGCGGGTGCCAAAAAAACCTGACCGCAAATATGAATTATTTCTCGACACGCTGGCGTCGAAACGGGCACCTAAATCTTTCCGTAATATTTCCTATTTAACCAATTATTCTCACCACATATTATTTCTATAACGTTACAATTCCGTGGGCGCTGTGTGAACGCGCTAAGGAATGTACTAGAATAATGGACAACTGCGTTATCCTGTTGTGCAATCAAAATGTACTGCCATCTCTAAGACGTTTGCCAAGCGGAGATTATGGCAAATCCCACCTTTTAAGGAGGAGCCCCATGTCACTATTATTAGTATTTCATAAAAAAGATTAAAAACTTAACCATTATATCGTACCTCGGCTTAGCAACACATGATCGATATCAAATGTAATGCGTCCTTCTAAAGGACGTCTGTGCACAAGAGATTCCATTGTCATTCCTCCGACCAATTGTTTGCTTAGATATTAATTACTTTATGGTGCAATTTGATCAACAGTGATAACAGATAAGCCGCATGCGTGACGCGACAATGTTTTGTAACTCAAACAGTGCCAACCAGTTGTCACGTCTCATATCTGTAGATAACAGTAACACTGAAATTTGAATTTATTAAAAATGTTTGACGTCAGGTTGGAAGTCACTCCTTATAGATTGAATCTATATTTAGCAATCGAGAATAATCCAAGAATCGTGAATGAATCGTCCGGTCTATGTAATTTGTTTGGTCTTCGTGCGTTGTAAAGCGAAATCCGCTTGAAAACGTTATTGCGTTTCTAGTAGTATACGGTCAGCAGATAAATAAATAAACAAATATTTTTTATATTTTTATAGGTAGGTACTTAATGTAGAATCCTGGACGATCAGAAAAAAGAGAGAGTACAGATAGACGCTTTTGAAATGTGGTGTTGGCGGCGTATGTTGCGAATCCCTTAGACCGCACGCCGCACCAACGTGTCCATCCTCAAGGAGCTCGGAATAAAGACAAGACTGTCCACTATCTGGTTCCAGCGGTTACTGAAATACTTCGGACACGTTGCTCGCAGGAACCCGGATAATCTGGAAAAGTTGATGGTGGTTGGGCAGGTAGACGGGAAAAGACCGCGCGGTCGATCGCCTACCCGTTGGTCAGATCTTATAAAGACGCTCACTGGCCTGCCAATATCTAAAGCTATTAAAACTCTCGAGGGCAGGAATACATGGAAAAGCATGGTGCATCGAGTGAGGAGCAGTCCAGGCCAGACACGACCTTCAGCAATGAAGATGCCGACTAAGAAAAACTTAATGTATTGCGTTGGAAGTTAATTATACATATTAAACGTAATTTAATATATATAAATAGCTTTTAACGCTACTTATAAGCGACTGATGCGCGAGTACGAGGCACGCGGTGGCTAGTGCAAACTGATTTATTCCGGTTTTAGTCCTGTGTGTACAAATATGTCTTCAGGCTGACTTATCTGTGAAATGTCGACTATGTACACAATGAACGTAACATTAATTTGTTATAATTAATAATAATTGTTCTATTTGGTGGCCATGAAAAAATCTGTCTTTCTAAAAGACTAGCAACATGTGAATGCTGCACACCTCTGGTGTTGCTAGTCCATGACCAGCATGGGTGCTGTCAGAACCAGCTGAGGAATGCACTAGAATAGTGGGCAGCAGCGTTATCCTGCTACTCAACCAGCACCTACTGCCATCTCCAATATACCTACCAAGCTTGGAGATTACGTAAAAATCCTCCTTTTTGAAGTGAAACACGGCAAATTATACCTATTAGGTATTCGAGTATTGCATTAAACGAAAAGCCTTTTAGAAATTTAATATTTATTAAAATCAACCACCAGGTTCAAAGTACTTTCGACATTCAATTCGTTGGTACTCGTATAGTATCAAGCTGTATATATGTATGTATATAAAAATATACGACTTGATTGATAAAATATTCACTGGAAAAGTCCAATGAATATTCTATCAATCAAATCGTTATCGCAAAACATTAGTACAGGTAGGGGAGTATATAACATTTTGGCTTTTTATAGAGATATTGGCGATTTAACGACATTTGTGGCTTATCTACAGTTATACTGTTTCATATTTATACACGCTGTTACAACACCCATGATTCTAATAGCACTGGTTTCTGCGGAACAGGGAATGTTGTAAATTAGGCGAATCAAACCAAATGAGTGTAGTCACGAAAAAATCTCGTTTCGCGTTACACAATGGGAGCGCAGATATTTCGGGAACGGTGTTAAAATATACAGTCACGCCTTTTCCCCTAGTTCTCCGTTAAGGAATCGAACCCCGGTCTCCCGCGTAATCGGCGGGAATACTGACTACTATACTACCGAAGAATTGGGGTAGACAGAGACCAATTCTTTCCATTTGCTACGATCGTTTAATATAGCAAAGTGGATATCCGTGACTCACTTTTCGCCCCCGCGGGAAATGAGACGTTTTGGGTGACGAATCACGACACCACCATTTTGTAAATTTTAAAAGTGATTAAAGTTTCTCATTGCGTTCCCACAGAAAGAGGATGAGGTAGGAAAGGTGTCTTGAGCAAGAAATATGGAATTTGGGTAAAGAACTATACGGTATAGGATACTACTATCTCGGAAGGTGTAGGAAGAGACAGTAGTAGCGGGGGCCCGGGGTCGCTTACCCGTGTACTTAAGTTTATTTGCCGGACAGGCTAAAAGCTGTGTATGATATAATCAAATATCTCAATTAGACCAGAGTTCATTTTTTTACACGGATAGTTAGATAGAAGTTGCGAGCCGTACTACTTTCTTACATTATTATGAGTTTCTAGTCCATTTCNCAAGAGACAGTAGTAGCGGGGGCCCGGGGTCGCTTACCCGTGTACTTAAGTTTATTTGCCGGACAGGCTAAAAGCTGTGTATGATATAATCAAATATCTCAATTAGACCAGAGTTCATTTTTCTTCTATCTAACTATCCGTGTAAAAAAACACGGATAGTTAGATAGAAGTTGCGAGCCGTACTACTTTCTTACATTATTATGAGTTTCTAGTCCATTTCAAACTAGTTGAATTATATAAAAAAAAATGAAGAAAGAAAGACGAAGAATGAAGATGAGAAACGAAGATGGCAAGCAATTAATATGATATGTTGACTAGTTAGTATAGAAATAAACACTGCATCTTAATATATAAACACGCCGAGCAACAGAATGTTTTCTTCGAAATATCTCACCATCTTGAGAGCAGCACTAAATAATTTAATGCCCAGATAAGGGGCGTGTGATGCATTACGTGTGTAATCTTTTGTCAATATTGATGGTGTATCTATAGGATGGCGAGACGAGGCGGGCGCGCACTTCACTGAAAACATCTCGGAGATAGGCTAAATGCTGATAAGAGCACTCATAACGGACGATGTGAGAGGTCTTAAGGAAAAAGAATATTAGTGTTTTTAAAATTTAACCGAGTTATAATGTCTAAGGGCAATGATTTCTGTAAGTATACCAGACTGTAAGTGTAGGTATGGTAACTTAAAACACTGTATTCGGTGTCTTTCAGTGATACAATCAACCTAACAATTTCGACTAAGTATTTTAATAGTAATATAGTCTAAATAGGTCTAAATTTATTTAATGTCATACAAAGCCGTTGTCTAAGTCTTCCAAGTGGAAAAATACATCACATAACGTTTTACTGGCTCTTATTCTGCTTCCTTACTGATGGATACTGATGAACTCGAAGTGTGGATTGCGTAATACGAACCTGGAATACTCCTAACACCACCCGATATTAATTAATACCTACTCATGTATAACACGATTCAGATTTGTAAGCCATTAAATATTATGTATAAAACCTGTTCACTCACCACTATGACCAAGATGGTGGTCTTTCAAGCTTCCACCCAAGCATACTCTTGGACGGAGTTGAGACTTGGCCAACATATGCAATACAATAGCGTCGATTAAACTCTTATATGCGCTACCAATGTAAAATCCTGGGCGTAACATGGCAAGACATGGTCATAACAGGAGGGTTCCTAAATCACAACGCTGCCTAGCTTAACGGCACTTCTCAGACAGTAGTGTCTGCGCTGACTAGTGTATGTCAACAGAATGAACCGCTTCTTATTGCCGCGGTTTGTCCTGTGAGATGCAGTAAAGAATGCAAAAAGAGACGTTGGGAGCCCGTCGCTTTGCTTTAAGATTGCGCAAAACGATACATTGCCATTTTTAAAATTGACTATGGCGACTGGGTAAACGTCACTGAAAGCCGTACGGATTGACGAAAACTTGTAGTGGAAGGTCACATGTTCTGTGATGAAGCCTGATTTCTTGCCGTTTCTGATAAGAAACAGAGACGATATCAATGTAGTACGGGACCAACTTGACAAGAGAAGTTTGTTGCCTTATCTTGTCAGGTCTGCGGTAGAATATGTCGCTCGCACAGAGTCCCAAAAACGCTGCATGACAAGTAATGTACCATAAATTATCTGTAACTGAAATAAAGCCCAAATATAATATTAAACCTGTTTAAGAGTAGTTTAGGACAGTTACAGAAGTCACACTTGAAACTTTTTATGATGTTCGTATTGTTATATCATGCCCCAAGGATAATAAAAAAAAAACAAACGTAAAAAGTGGGTCTTGAGTTTGTGAATACCTTAGCCCGTTATCCGCCAATGTCCCATTTATGGGGCACATTTTCAATTTTTCCTTTCAATAACTGCAAGTTCAGAATGAAATATATTTGTTAAAATAATGATACCAGGCCATTGAAGTTGTAAAATTATCATTATTTTGTTTTAAATCATTGCAAACTTCAGCTTGAAACAGAATTGACCTTAGTCGGTCTTGTGCGAGTGTTTTTATATTGTGGCAGGTAATGGGTTAAGCAATATGATGTTGACAATGAGGACGATGATATCTTTCATAGAATATTATGATATATCAAATAGTCTACAATAAAATTTTAAAATACCAAAATTTATAAATATTTGTCAAAGCGACGCTTGACGTCCGCGTGCCCCCATTTAACAGCCTTTTGCCCGCGGCTCCGGCCGCGTGAATGTCCGTTTTCCGCTACAAGTAAAATCCCGAAACAATCGCAGATTTATATAAAAGCCTTAGAACTACTTTTACTTAACCTCCCGCACCTTAGCAGCGGTTACTAAAACAGGAATCATGCAGTAACTTTAATTCTACTAGACCGAGTTTGATGAAACATACTGTAGTATTTAAGACAGATTATTAGTATTTAAGTTAGATTTATTTTACGTTTAAGCCTGTAATTGTTTGACAAAAATCTATCCGCTGGTTTTTGCGTGAAGCTCGAACAAACAAACACTGACGGATTTGGTTTTACAAGCCATTAATTAGTCGATCTGAGTAGTTTTTTCTTTAAATATCTTTGATTTGGAAAATTTGATATTTATCAATTTTATAATAGTATATAGATTAATAAAAGAAACATATAGCTCTTGTTTTGATTACGTATGATATTTACAGTCGCGTGATTTGTTGTTGTAGATCTCAGGACGGCGTTCGGCTTGCTGGACCGGGACAGCGATGGCCACGTAACGCCTGAAGAGCTGCAGTTCATGCTGCGAAACTTGGGCATCCAGGTCAGCGATGACCTCATAGGGGAACTCATTAAAGACGCCAGCAAGACCGGTAAGTACAGACATAGAACACAATTATAATAATATGTTAATTATAACAAGTACATTCAAGATATATACAGGGTCACAAATTAACTCGACCTAGATCCTTTAAGAGGTTGTCGTTTCCATCATTCCTGACTGATTTCACTATGAAATACCAAACTTACACAAAAATCGCAAACACAAATAAGTCCAATAATTTCAAGATAATGGACTTTGAATATTTTTTAAAAAAATTACCGTTTTTTATCTATATTTTTGGGGTTTTTAAGTCTAATTTATTTGTGTTTGCGATTTTTGTGTAGTAGTTAAGTTTTTTATTATTCTCATTACTAAAAATTATAGTTAATTGAACCAACTCATTATTGTTATAAATTGAAATAAATTTGAAAAAATATATTTTTCCTTCCGAAATATTTTTAAAAATATCTATGACAGTCATGCTGCAGATGTTTTTAAAAACATATACATTTTATTTGCTATCCAATAAGGTGTAACAAGCGAGGGTATTATCAGAATTATTAGAAAAAAAACTTTGATAAAAGGGTCCTAAATAGTAATAAAAATAACGGTACTTAAGCGTCAAATTTATCACTTGGGTCAGAAAACAAAATAAATCAATCCAAACAGATACAAAATGATAACTTAATAATAATAATGTTACTTGGATAATCTCGAAACAATCATCTACACTATTATAAAATTGTTAAATGTGATTTTTTTTAATTAAAGAAATTAAAAAAAATCAATAACCAGATCCAGACCAATTAAGGACTTCTGAAACCAAATCCATCAATGTTTGTTTATTTGTTCGAGCTTCAAGCAAAAACCAGTTGGTAGATTTTGATGAAACTGTTGCAGTCTTAGAGGTACTCTTCCGACTTAAATACTACGGCATATTTCATCATAATCGCTCCATTAGAATTGAAAATATAGGTTGATCCATGTTTTAGTAGCCGCCGTTAAGGTACGAGAGCTAAAGTAAAAGTGGTTTTTGGGCTTTTCTATAGACCATTTTCACTTGAGCTCTCGTCCCTTAAAGACTGTATTAGTTTGACTAAAATCTAACAGCTGGTTTTTGTGTGAAGCAACAAACAAACATCGATGGATTTGGTTTCATTAATGAAAAAAACCCTTAATTAGTCGATCTGTCTTTGTTTTTAAATATCTTTAATTAAAAAAAAAACATTTAATAACTTTATAGTATAGAAGTAAATCATAAAATTATCCTCTTTTTCATTATTAAAATAAATATAGTGACGAATGATTGGCAAAATGGGCAGTACCCTGCTTTCTGTGCCATTGAGTCCCGGGTTCGAATCCTGATAGGGACAAACTTTGTGTGGTGAGCTTTAATATTTGTATCTGAGTCATGGACGTATTTATCTATTTTTGTATTGTATTTATCTATATAAGTATGTATATCGTTGTCTAGGACCCCAGATACAGGGAATCCTAATTTGGGACTAGATCAATATGTGTAAAATAAATATATATTTATTAACCGAAAAAAGTAGTCTAATAGTTCCGTTATAAATTTGAAAGAAAATAATGATATTCTGTGGCCGTCGTCGCGAGGTTATTTCGACAAAGTATCAAATGTGGCCTATTAAAATGAAACCGCTTTACTTTTATGAAAATAACACCACGTTAGGACAATTGTACATTTACAAACTAAGTACTTCACTCGCCATTTACACTTCAGTCTGTACATACATACTTGCACGCCGATATCCCATTAGGGTAGGCTGAGATCATAGTACATACTACACACATACATACATACAGTCACGCCTCTTTCCCATTGGGCTAGGCAGAGACTACTTTCCACCTGCTACGATCGTTTAATGTATCAAAGTGGATATCCGCAGCCCACATTTCGCCCCCGCGGGCAACGAGACGTGTCGGGTGGCGAACCACAACGCCGCCATTTTGTAAGGTTCAAAAGTGTTAAATTTCCTCATTGCGTTCCCACGGCTTAGTGGAGAGGAAAGGAAAGAGGATGAGGTAGGAAAAGTGTATTGAGCAAGGAATTTAGGAAAGGGACTATAGGATATAGGATACTACTATCTCGGAAAGAGTAAGAAGAGACAGTAGTAGCTTGAGGGGCCGGGGTCGCTTACCCGTATACTTAAGTCTACATATATGCCGGAGAGGCTAAAAGACTAAGTACTCCCTGACCTGACTAAGTACTTCAGTCTGTAATCAATTCAATTAGTCCCTATAAATAGATGTCTATTTTTAGCGCATCGAAAATGACTATTGTACAACTCCGATAACTAAATGCATTTCGACATTCAGTTATAAACGTGAACATTTTGTAATAGTCTCATAAAAATTGTGAAACGCATTCCTTTCGTATGTCGCTTGTCATAATTTACGGAAGGAATAAAAAAATAGAGTAGGAGCTCTGAGATTATTTGTCAGTTTATCGTTTGGGTATCTCTCGTCCGACCAAAAGCATACAAAGACAACGATAAATCTAATGAGTCTAGTTCTAGGTCACTCAGGTCTGAAAATAAACATGTCGCTCTATTGACAATATTTCACGATAAAGACGCTCGTTTTTTTCACATTATATTATAATACCAGCTGTGCCCGCGACTCCGTCCGCGTGGGCATTCGGTAAGAGCGAAATTATACATAAATTATTTTCTCCGATCTTAATAGGAATGAACGATAATTGATAGATAAATGAAACAAACACCAAATGTTAGAGGAAGCTTGCCACAATGCAACAGTAAAAACCGCATTCAAATAGGTTTAGCTGTTTCTGAGATTAGCGTGCACAAATGCATAGACAAACAGACAAAATTTATGAAAACTATATTTTTGGTTCCGGTAACATAAGTACAACCTGTATGGATGGTTTTTTTGAAAAAATATTCATTGTACATACACGGCTCGTTTACGATTTTATTATATGTATAGATTATTGCCAGACTAAATAGTTTTAATAATAATATTAGTTATTTATTTATAAATTATCTAAAGTAGATCTGTTGTTAAGAAATTCATCTATCTTTGTGAACATACTAAACGCTAACATTTAGCAGCGCGTGCGCAGTAAAATTACATACATTACATCTACAAATAGCTATTTCTCGCGGTTTTGCTCGCTTGATATTTCAATAAAAAAGTATCTTAAATCTTTAATTATTGATTGTGTTTTAATTATGTGCGTATTACGTACAATTTCTCGTGATTGAACAAAAACATCCAAATATTTAAAGATCCAACTATCTAAACTAGCATTCGTATGATTTTTTTTAAATTTTGTATTGTATGATTATGAAATGTGTTAACAGCGATCTTTAGTTAACTGGCTTAAACTTTTCTTAAGGCAAGTATCGCGTCATACATTTATATGGATTTTGTTGCCCGTGGCTCCATCTGTGCGGACTTTCTTTTTTAACACATTTAACTGTAACTTTTTCGAAGATAAAAATGGTTAACCTATCACAATCTATCAATGATCAAAATTTCAGCCAAATTGATTCAGCACATTTATTCAAATTTATTGTGATTGAATAACATATATCCAAATATCTTCATAAACTTTTACATTTATAATAATAGAATTTGATTTCGAAAAGTGTACATTTTGGGCAAATTTTGGTCGTATATGTAACATGCCGGGGTTAAAAGGCAAAATATCAAAACATTGCTTTCTGGCAACACTGTTTATTATGAGTAGACCCTCTTAATAGAATGCGCTGGCGCAGGTCCTTTATCCGTCCAAATTCTTTATTAATTTTATAATATACACTACACAGGAAGACTACATGAGATACTTCCTGTGTAGAATAGGAATAATTCTGTTCTGAGGTGACGCCAATTATAAAAATGGCGTCGTGTCTATCCACCTCTTGCTCGCACACTATAGATGCTACACTCGTAGACGCGACTGCAGAAGGCATATAAAACGCCATTCACGAGTTTGTCTCAGCGCTACTGTTTCAGTCTTCATTTTAACCAAGGGCATCGCCAGCCTATGGTCCCCCCCCCCACGGGGGGGGGGGGCAAGTTGATATATGAAGGATGGGAAAGTATGAATTTTAAATACAGTCAAAAGCACATGA
>WUAW01004363.1:14901-27326 GCA_017165845.1 Thaumetopoea pityocampa | reverse complement strand
GTCTTTTTCATTGTCGGGACATTGGTGTCAAATAAATTAATAAACCAATTTTCCCATTAACCTCACGGTGTTTGTCATACTTTAGTCAAATGTATATTACTTATGTACTTTAAATTGTAGGCTACATCATTTAAATGGAATGTATTAATTAAAAACCACATTAATTGTAGATTTTGTACAGTTTAAAAAAGAAAATGGACACTTGAAGTTATCTGAGCATTGTCCAAAATTCATGATGTGAAATTACAAACATCATCAGCACACTGTAGGCGCTGCGGCACTCAGCTCTAATGGAAATTCCTTGTTTATGAGGATAAAAGCAGAGAATTGTTGTAATCAGCTGTCAACCACCTTTGACTGTGAGAATTATAATGATCTGCATTAATATAAAAAGTCAACTGTTATCTGTGGCTTCACTCCCAGTACATTCACTCATGGTGATGATGGTGCGCGTGTGAACTAACACACACACACACGCTGCGGGCTAGCCCAGTGTCCAGGCCAGTTCTCTCACAAATTTTAAACAATGAGTGTAATGTTATCCATTTTATTTATTTATTCAGGACATCAAATAGTTATACATTGTTTATTACTTAAATAACAAATACAAGAAATATTAAGTACTACTACAAGAAATATTAAGTAGTACTTTAAGACTGTATCACTTTTTTTTATGGCTACATTTATAAATTGGCCTTATGAATAACTTTTACAAAGTATTGCTACAAATGTAGCCCCTCCATTATACACATATTATTATAAGGAATTTTAGGTAAACAATGTATATATATACAAAAATATATATACAAAATATTCTATATATTATACAAAAATATTCTTAAAGGTTAGCGAGACAGTGTAGCGAGCTGAATGTTTATTCATTACCATGATTATTTGTCTACTAAATAAAGTTGTGAAAGTGCCTTTCCCCATTAGTGTCTATGTGGTATTTACTGCCACAGAGACACTGACCTGGCCTTTCGTGGCCACCAGCAATGGGCTTGTTATTAGCTATTGTGACGCCACCTGCATGGGCAAATACAACTTATATATAAATATTAAAAGAAATCTCGTGATCATGAAATAGTATATTTTGAAATTTAAGTAAAAAGAATAATATTTATTTTATTTATTTATTTATCTCTACTACTATTATAAAATTGTTAAATATCAATTTTTCAAAAATCAAAGATTATTAAAAACAAACTACTCAGATTGACTCATAGAAAATGTCTTATAAGTGTGTCAATATATATAATAACTAGCTTTTGCCTGCGGCTCCGCCCAAGTGAATGTCGGTTTTCTGCTACATGGGAAATCCCGACACAATCATAGATTAATATAAAAGAACTTAAGGAACCACTTTTACTTGACCTCTCGTACCTTAGCGGCGGCTATTAAAACAGGGATCAAGCTGTATTTTCAATTCTACTGAATACATATTATGATAAAACATACTCTATTATTTAAGTCGGAGTATTAACTTTAAGACTGAAGAACTAAAATCTACCCATTGGTTTTTGCGTGAAGCCTGAACAAACAAACAAACAAATATCGACGGATTCGGTTTTAAAAGCCCTTATACAGATACCATAGAAGCCCATAGAACAGGCGCCGCTCTGCCGCTCGTCGGCGCGCTGCGGCCGACCTCAGAAGGACTAGACGTAGTGCCGAGGCCCGCCCGACCGCGACGAGCGTCCGTCAGAAATCAGCGGTTACGAGCGATAAAACGATCCGCCAACCATCTACATCCTTAGTTCCCAAAGTGGTCCAGGTGGACCCCCAGGGGTCCACGGGAGACTCGAGGGGGTCTACGTTGGCGTACGCACATTTCCATAGTTAGATCTAATCTTCACATTTTTGTCGAATTTTCGGAATATGTTAGAAATAGCAGGGGGTCCACCGGAACCAGCTAGATTTTGAAAGTGGTCTATGAGAAAAAAAAGTCTGGGAACCTCTGATACACTAGTAGATACACTATTATGAAATTGTTAAATGTCAAATTTTGTATATCAGATATATTAAAAAAACTACACAAATCGACCAATTAAGAAGAAGACTGTCACAGACGCGACGCGCGCCCGCCGACCGCTCGCGGGGGTTGGGGGGGGGGGGGGGGCGCTTCGCACTGAAGTAGTATATTGTAGCAGTGTACTTGAGATGACCGCGCGGTACCGCCCGCCAGCCGGTCCGGCGGATACGCCCACGTGTACGGGTGAGCGCCCCGGACCCCGGACCCCGGGCCACTTACTACTGTCTCTTCCTACTTCTACCGAGATTGTAGTTTCCTATGTCCTATAATCCTTATCCTATAATTCTTTTCCCATAATCCATATTCCTTGCTCAATACACCTTCCCTACATACTCTTTACTTTCCTTTCCACTAAGCCGTGGGTACTTTAACACTTTTGAACCTTATAAAATGGCAGCATTGTGGTTCGCTATCCGACGCATCTCGATGTCCGCGGGGGCGAAATGTGGACTGCGGATAGCCACTGCTACATTAAACAATCGTAGCAGGTGGGAAGAAGTGGTCTCTGCCTAACCCAATGGGAAAGGGGTGTGACTGTATGTATGTAGTATGTACCATAGTGTCTGCCTACGCTTACAGGATGTCGGCGTGAGTGTATGTATGTATGTACTTAAAATCGCGGCACGGCGCGCCACAGGCGGGTGCGTCCTCAATCACCCGACATATACGTATGTATAAACGTTATTCATTACTCAACGACGTCATCACCGGCCCGCGAACGGCGCCGCTGGACGTAGCCTGGGGGAGCCCGGGGCGCGCCACTCAGCCCGTTCTCCGGCGGCACGCATCCAGTAGTCGCCAGCCACTCCGCAGCTCGTCGCTCCATCCAGTTAGAGGGCGACCCACACTACGTTCACCCAAACGCGGTCTCCACTGCAGAACTCGCGTGCTCCAACGATTGTCGGTTCTGCGACAACTGTGACCAGCCCACTGCCACATTAGCTTGCTTACTGGAGCGGCTATGTCGGTAACGGTAGCTTTGAATTTGTGAACTCTTAAGTCGCACCGCCAGGTTCCACGTTTCGGCGCCGTGTGGCATGACTAGTAGAACGCACGGGTCAAGACTTTTCTTTAAGACTGCGGTATGGACAACGAAAAGACGCGATGTACCCTCCGCGAGGCTGGCCAGCCAATTAAACCCTCCCATCGGCTTTCCTCTCCAAACTGTTTGTACCTGGATGACGCTTGCCCCTAGGTACACGCAACGGTCGACAACTTCAANACTAGTAGAACGCACGGGTCAAGACTTTTCTTTAAGACTGCGGTATGGACAACGAAAAGACGCGATGTACCGCGAGGCTGGCCAGCCAATTAAACCCTCCCATCGGCTTTCCTCTCCAAACTGTTTGTACCTGGATGACGCTTGCCCCTAGGTACACGCAACGGTCGACAACTTCACGGGGCACACCGTTATCAGAACTGATCCGGGCATGGTGTGCGTGTTGAACATAACTTCGTCTTGTCCAAGTTCGTGAGAGGATTCATTCAGACCAGCCAGCGTCGTCTGGAGCTCCCGCGTCGACTTAGCCATAACTACTATGTCGTCCGCAAATCGAAGGCGTGAGACGTATGCGCCATTCACGTTAATGCCTCGCCCGGCCCACCCGAGTGTCTTGCAAACGTATTCCAGTGAACAGTTTCAGGGATATAACATCCCCTTGTCTCACACCTGTATGAAGCTGGATTAGTTTTTGTTGACTGCGTTCCATTTGGACGGACGTTGGTGCCGATTCTGTCGTACAGAACTAAACTAAATATGGTCCCTCTATCTTTTTCTAATGTCAAACGCCAAAACGAGATAGCAAACATTTATAGCGAGTACCAACCAACGTTTCTGTCAAAAATGGTTCAAATAAATGTTGTTGCGTTTTTGCGTATCTTTAGTACGTGTGTTCCGAAATCGGGTCTAAATCTTTTAATTTTGACGTTTCTAAACGAAACTGACAGTAGCAAAATTGTAGCTATCTCGTTTTGGCGTTTGACATTAGAAAAACATACAGAGGGTCCAAATTTAGTTAAGTTCTGTCACAGCAGAATTGGCACCTAAAGACCTCTCAGCACCTTGACATAACGCCAATCGACGTGTTATCGCTGCAGGGACTCCAAGACAGCTCAGGTTTCGTGCGTCAAAAGTTTTCTCGTAGTGCACCAGTGCTAGAACAGTGGTTGATTATATCTGCGAAACAACCGCCCCCCCCCCCCCATGTCCCTGCCTACCAGCTGCGCTCACACCGATTGACTCGCGGGAGATGCCGCCGGCATCCACTCCCGCGAATAACGAGCAGGATTCTCCTTACAAATTGTTTATCTCTCTTGTGCTGTCCCCGTCGTTGACTCCCTTCTGGGGCGCGGCGGCACGCGTGACGTCCTGCGTAGCCAGGTGTGCTGTTCTCCTGACTTTCGCGCCACTTACGCCCGAATTTTTCGAGTCTGTGGTAGCCCCCGGTGTACTTACAAAGTCGCAATCGCGTGCTTTGTGCAGGAGACGACAGCGGGGGCGAGGAGACGTCGGAGGCGGAGCCCTGGCTGGCGGACGACGCGTGGCCGGCACGCGCGCTGGCCGCGCTGAACGCCCTGCGCAAGTCGCGGCAGCACTACGATACTCTGCTGGTGGCGGGCGGCGTCGAGGTGCCGGCGCATCGCGCCGTGCTGGCCGCCGCCTCGCCCTACCTGCTGGACGCGCTGCACGCGCCCGCGGCCGCGCCGCTAGTGCACCGCGTCGACGACGTGGACGCGGACGCCTTGCGCGACCTAGTCGAGTTCGCGTACACGGGCCGCGCCGCCGTGTGCTCGCCGTGCGCCGCTCGTCGCCTCTACCGCGCCGCCTGGCGCCTGCGGCTGGAGCCCGCGCGCGCGCGACTCNTGCTGGACGCGCTGCACGCGCCCGCGGCCGCGCCGCTAGTGCACCGCGTCGACGACGTGGACGCGGACGCCCTGCGCGACCTAGTCGAGTTCGCGTACACGGGCCGCGCCGCCGTGTGCTCGCCGTGCGCCGCTCGTCGCCTCTACCGCGCCGCCTGGCGCCTGCGGCTGGAGCCCGCGCGCGCGCGACTGGCCGAGCGCCTGCTGCGCTGCGTCACGCCGCACGACTGTCTCGCGCTGCGCGCGCTGCCCGACCTCGCGCCCGACCAGCTCGCCCAGCTCGACGCCTACATCGCGCAAAACGTGAGCCGCCGCCCGCGCCCCCGCCCCACTCGCCCGCGCGCACTCACCGGCGGCTCCTCCCCAGTTCGACGCGGTGTGCGAGAGCGGCGCGCTGGCCTCGCTGCCGCTTATCCGCATCGAGATGCTGCGCGAGAGCAGCGCGGAGAATGGCGCCGAGACGCCTCACGCCGTGGCCGAAGCGGCGCTGACTTGGTTGCGGGATGCTAGCGCCGCTGACCTGGACGTAGGTGTCGCTCACCAGGGGCCCCCTGCGCGGGAGTGCCGCACCTCATGCATTCGGTCGCATCCACAGTTGGAGGAGCTATGCGCGCGCTCGCACCTCCTGTACGTAGACGCGGGCGGCGCGCTGCGCGACTGCGGCGAGCTGCCAGAGACGAGCGGCGACGCGCCCGAGCTGCAGGAGTACCGCCGCGAGGCGCAGGCGCGTGCGCGTATTCGCCGCGCCGACCCCGAGCACGCGGCGAGCGCGCCCGCCCTGCTGGGAACGCGTACACCGCGGCCTGAGTGCGCGGTGTTGGCGGTACGGCGCGCGGAGGGCGCGGCGCGGTCCACGCGTGCGCTGCTGGTGGTGCGCGGGCGCTTGGCGACGGCGCGCGTGGCGTGGCGCGATTCGGCTGCCGGCGGGTCAAGCGTGGCGCGCGGCGGCGCACTGAACGGTGCGCGCGAGCCGGAGGGCGGGGAGCTGTGCGCGCCGCTGCGCGACGGGCGCTGCGCGCACGGCGCCGCGGTTTTGCGCGAGCGGCTGGTGGTGTGCGGCGGCTACGACCGCGCACGCGTGCTGCGCTCGGCCGAGGCGTACGACGCGCACGCCAACGAGTGGGTGCCGCTGCGCGACATGCGCAGCGCACGCGCGCGCTTCCCGGCCGCGCGGCTGGGGGACGCGCTGTTCGCGCTGGGCGGCAGCGACGGGCACGCCGAACTGGCGACGGTGGATGCGCTGGAGGAGGGCGCGTGGCGCGCCGCGCCGCCGTTGCCGCTGGCGGTGTCGCACGCGGCGGCCGCCACCGACGAGCAGCGCGGCGTGCTGTACGTGATGGGCGGCTGGGCGGGCGGCCTGAGCCTGCGGCGCGTGTTGCGCTACTCGCCCGCGGACGGAGCCTGGGCCGACGCGCCGCCGCTCGACACCGGTGAGCCAGGAGACAAACCTCAATTCATTTTAACAAAATGAAAGAGTTGCGAGAGCTAAATAAATTATCCAGATTCTGATGATGTAAAGACATGATTAGTGTTTGTGGCAAATGTAACAAACCAGTTAAACTTACAGACATTCTGTAAATGTAACGTGCGCTACCACTGTCACCGCCTCGGTACTCAGGAATTCCTGCCGATAAGTTCTCTAAAGAATCTAAAATATATAAATCTATTTGGAAGTACACCGATTTTAACAAACAAACGCACTGAAGTTTTTAATACAGTATCAGTGTCGAAGCGTGCGCACAACGCAGACTGCGGATCGTTCAGCCGAAAGTAAGTAATTAAGGATTCCAAGTAGTACTTTGATAAAAAACTGGAGGACTGAAACAGCTGCTCAGATATTAAACAGGGCTTCACTGTGGAAAATTCGCCTGGAACAAGACACGCCAAGTAAGGGTGTGGTGCCGAACGCCGGCGAGCCGAATGTGGAGCCGGTGCGCTACCGGGATCGCGGCGTGGGCTGGGCCCGCTACAGGGACGCGGTTCACGCGCGTATGGAGGCCTGGACTTTAGAAAACTTGCTTCGGTGTTCTGTGCGGATTTCACGGATGTGATTGTGAGATCTGCGTAATAGCGTCTGGGCACCACGAAACCAAACACAGAAAATTCGTACGAGTGGTGGTCGCTGGCGCTCGACCGCTTGCGGCGGGCGAAGAACAGGGTGAGGCGTAAATGGCAGGCGTCGCGGGAACGCGGAGGAATCACTGAGGGGTCGCTTCGCGCGGACTTCCACGGGAAGAGGGCAGAATATCGTAGGGCCGTGCGGGCGGCAGAACTCGACCATTTTAAACGGGTATCAAATACAGGAAACCGGGACCCATGGGCCTGGCTTACAAAGTGGCAAGTGGGGTCCCTCGACCCCCCCCTAATGTGATTAACGGCACGCGGCTGCTGTCCGGATACGCGGGTCCGGCGGGCGGGTCCATGACGAGCATGTTGCGGTCATTATGTCCGGATGACAACACAGCGCGCGACACCGCCCGCCATAGACAAGTGCGAGTTATGGCCTCGCTCATTCCGTGCGGTCGAGACTCCCCGCTCCCGACTCGTGAGGACGTGGGACGCGTCGTGGTCAGCCTGCCGAATACCGCCCCCGAAATTGATGGGCTGAGTGCTCGAATCCTGAAACATGCAACCTATGGTTGGCTCCGCCGGCTGAATTTGCAGCTGCCCTTGCAAAGTGCATCAAAGAGGGAGTGTTCCCTGGAATCTGGAAGGAGGGTCGTCTACTAGTCATCCCCAAAGGGAATGATAGGCCTCTCACCGACCCCAAGGCGACCGCCCGATTACGCAATCCCCGTCCTAGGCAAAGTCCTGGAACGTTTAATCATACAGTGTGCACCCGTGATTGTTAACCAGATTTCCCCCTGCCAGCACTTCTTCAAGCAAGTCCACAGTTTGATGTGGTGGATCACAAAATTTTTATACAAAACTGGCATACGTGGCTCTATGCTTAGATGGTGCGAATCTTACCTTCAGAATCGCTCTCAACTTCTTTGTGCTTCGAGGCTTCAAGTCCTCAATCAGACCTCTGGCAGCAGGCATACCACAAGGCTCTCACCTAGGACCATTATTTTTTATTGTATTTATTATTGACCTCTGCTCGATCATGTCGTGTGTGCGTCAGGCCGGTCGCAGTGCGCGGGTGCATGGTGGGATGGAGCGCTGTGGGTGCTGGGCGGGTGCGACGCGTGGCACTGCCTGGCCAGCACGGAGACGCTGCGGCTGGCGGCGGGCGGGGACGAGGGCGTCGCGTGGCGCGCGGGCCCCGCGCTCCCCACGGCGCGGCGCTCGGTGGGCGCGGCGTCGTGGCGCGGCGCGCTGGTGGCGTGCGGCGGGTCGGACGGCGCCGCGTCCCTGCGCCGCACCGAGTGGCTGTGGGCCGGCGCGGCCGCGTGGCGCGCCGGCCCGCCTCTGCGCCGGCCGCGGGCCGGTCTGGCGCTCGCCGCGCTGCACGACGTGCTGTACGCTGTCGGCGGCTTCGACGGCAAGGAGTTCCTGCGCTGCGTGGAGTGCCTGCACGCGCCCGACGACCAGTGGACGCAGCTGCGCGCGACCACCACGCCGCGCACGCTGCCCGCGCGCGACCCGGTGAGTGCGCCTGCGCGTTTCACACTACCGTTTAACACGAGGGTCGTGCCCACCGAAATGAGCCTTAACATTTATAAAATTTATTCTTTACTACGTGTATCGATTTTTTCAAAGTGCGTGTATATGTACACGGTGCAGGTTATATCCACATAATATTTAAAATGATAAGATATTGCTTTGACTGAACTTTATTATAATACAACGTTGACATATAACCCTCCAACCTTCTCATCACGGCCCCACCGACCAGAACCGCGGGAGACGCCGCGGGCACCATTCCCTGGTGTTAGCCGGCGACAATTCTTGACTCCCCACAAATGATTCTATTTTTTTTTGGCTTAGTAGCTGTTATCCCCTCTCCCCTTCTGGCGCGTGACGACACGCGACGGGCCGCATCGCCAGGTGTGCTGATCTGTTGTGCTATTCTTAGCGTCGTACCAGTCGCGCGCGAACTTTCTCGTCCTTTCGTAGTTCGCCGGCGTGCCAACGAGATCTCAGTAGTAAGCCGGGCCCTCCGCACCGCCCACACACTCCAGCCCGTCCAAAAGTTTAGCTTTTAGCTCATCATACAGCGGGCACAGCCACAGGACGTGATGCCCGTCCTCCTCTCCGGAGCCACACTCGTAAGCGCTGATGCCGCGCAGGGCCATATTGCGCAGGCACTTACTAAAGTTGCCGTGACCCTTGAGGATCTGAGAAGTCTGATAGTTCGGCTGGACCCAAGTGGATTTCAGTCGCTCTCTTACATCAGGGAAGAAGGAGTATAGCTCCCTCCCTTTCGCCTCTGCGTCCCATCTTACCTGCCATTCTTGGATCATCTCCTCCCAGAGTTCGCGTTTTCGTCTGCTAAACTCCCCGGGCGTGGATTGGCGCACCCCAGCCACCCTACTCGCGCGGATCACCGGGTCACGGATCATTATCGTGGCGACGTAAGTGCCCCTGTAGACGACGCGCAGGCCGGGGTGTCGGACGCCCTAGGAAGATGTCGACACCCGAGCCATCCTCCCAAAGCACCTGGCTGCTCGTCCTCCTATCGACACCCCGTGCTGCGCAAATGATAACGTGTTGTCTATTACCACGCCCAGTGCTACGTGTGACGTAACGCTCCTGACCGGCTGATCACCCAGCCCGATGGTGGGGGGCCTCTGGTACTTCCCGCTGATGATCATAGTTGTAAACTCTATAGGAGGAAACTTCAGTTTATTACGAGGACCCCGCCCAAATACAAGGTTCAGAGTGGACCGGGCCCTCAACTCTATTTGAGCTCTCGAATTTGATTCAATAAGGAGGGTTACGTCATCCCCATACGCCACCATCTTTACTCCAAGTGGCAGTGGTAAGCGCGACAGGTCATTTACGAGCAGGTCCTACCGAGCGCGGCCGAGCACCGATCCTTCGGGACAACCCATGGTAGACGTTTCTATTCCACCCGGTCCCCACAAGCAGATCCACCCGGCGAGCGGAGAAGTGGTCCATCAGCATCCGATAGATGTTAGGTAGGCATCCACCCCGCTTGGCCTTAGTGAAGATCATGGGCCATGGGCGTTACCGGAGTCGCCGGAGACATTATAGCGCACGTGTATTGATGCGCACTCCTCGGCGGTGCTCGGTGCACGTGGCCACTGAGCACCCCCGCCCCCGCCCCGCGCCACGCGCCGCGGCGTCTTCCTGTTACGAGCGTAGACGCGAGGCGGCATGCACACGTGTCCGTACGTAATGGGCCACTGGACCACCGACCGAGAACGGCTCCTCATTAGACATTACAAAGTTACAAGTGAAGCGCTCTGTAATAGAGGCTCGCGCTGCAGTTGACGCGTTGGCTGTACGCCGCGTACTGTAGTGCGCGCCGACTGACCGACCGCTCGCGTGTGTGCGCAGGACCCGCAGCGCGCGCAGAACGGCGAGCGCGACACCTAGGGGCGCGTCGCGCCCTCGGGCGGCGCCGCCTGCGCCGCGGCGTATGTGGCGCGCGACACCCAACGCAACGTGCATTTATTTATGTTGAGCGGACGCTCCACTGTTACTGTCACATTCCTGTTTTGTAATATATTTGTGTACCGGCGGCGCTGCGCGTCGGTCCGGGACGTGCTCGCGCGCCGCTGGCCGGCGCAGGCGATGAACGCCGCGGCTCGGCCACGTCGTCACTGGCGCGACTGTTAACTGTAGTACGGAGCCGTGCGCCAGACGGCGGTTTGTGTTTGTGGCCGAGGCGCGGCCGCTCACCGAATCGCCGTCGGAACGACGTCGGCTGATACATCAGCCCCACTGTAAATTTATATCGCTCGACTCTGGTTCTATTATAGTATTTATAAAGATCATTTGTGACAGTTCACGGTAGATAAATAACAATGTTTTTGCCCCGCCACACAAGGGGCGCCCAACCGCTGGGCTGGCCGCGCACCAACAGCGTTCGCCTGTACGCTCCCAGGGTGTCCACACCCTGAGAAGTCAAAGGAAAGTCAGGGAAGTTCAAATTGGACAGAGAAAGTCAATGAAATCCAGGGACCACCTGCAAAATGAGGGAAAAAATTGAGGTTTTACAACCGTAGTGGATGTGATCGTACCTGATGTTACCTCAGCACCTTGTCACTGTAGTGGTGTGTTTGTTCTAACGTCGCTCGGCTGAACGTGAATGTAAAGGTTCGTCAACCGACCCGAGCGGGCCGGCCCGACACCCTTGATATGATTTTACTGTTACCGAATTTATAACGAAAAAAGACTTTAATTTTACGATAAAGTTACATCTGCCAGGGACTGTTCGAAATTTCGGATTGATCGTAAAATGAGGGACATAATTAACACTGCTCTGGTCTCACTTGTAATGTTGCCTGTTGAAGCACTTCTTCCAGGTTGGGAGTGATCTAAGTTATGACATGGTTTTGGTCACAATTAGAATACTCGTTATTAGTACTCTTTGTATCGGAGGGGAGTACTTCATGATTTTTATTAGTCATAACTATATTATTATCATTTTTTTGTTTTAATTGCGTTCCTTTTTTTGCAGTAACATGTTCTATTTCCTGATGTGAATGTGAAAGTGCACACTATAAGATTTCTTTTTTTTTGTATTTTTTTTATAATTTCTGATGTGATTGTGGAAGTGCAGTGCA
This sequence comes from Thaumetopoea pityocampa, assembly GCA_017165845.1. Lineage (NCBI taxonomy): Eukaryota > Metazoa > Arthropoda > Insecta > Lepidoptera > Notodontidae > Thaumetopoea > Thaumetopoea pityocampa. The sequence goes on along the minus strand of WUAW01004363.1, from coordinate 15,734 downwards.
GACTGGTGTTCTCTATGAGCAATATTAATATACTTCATGTAGTACACGCAGAAGGGTGCTAACACGAGTGCTAATATTGTACATTTAATAAACTATGGCCGGGTCCCATAATCAGTGCTGAATTGTGTGATTGGTTAAATGATGTTCCGGGTAATCCAGCATTAGCATATTGTACATATTGTTGTACTGCAAATCATTCCACCTCAGTAATGTGGGCGGCGAGCTCTGCAGGGTCTCGCGTGACTTCTTCCCGGACTCGCTCGGCTGCCTCCTCGGTCTACATGGCGACCTCGCAATAGGCGGCAACCGTTGTCCGTTCGCTCTCGCTCTCAACCGTGGCTGATAACACAGTTGAAAGAGAGAGCGTCCGAAATATATTACTTCTTATTTTTGTTCCCAATGAATATAGTTGGTCAGGGAAATTTGAAAAACGGTCAGAGAAAAGTCAGGGGTTATTTTTGGTCATTAGCAGTGGAGACCCCGGCGCCCGTTCACAGACGACGCTCGCCCCTGTCCCCGGCGCGTCCCGTGGGCGCGTTGCACGGTCCTCTGTCTCGCCGCGAAGTTCACAATTCGGTGTTTCGGCTACTCTCATCAGACGTGCAAATTTTGCTGAGGGAAAGTGGCCGCGTCGCGGTCTAGAGGCTAACTCAATGTACCTCGCAGACAGCGGCCGGCCGAGACAAAAGAAGAACGAAAGTCGTGTGAATGCGGTGGAAATGCGTTCCCTGCGGAGTGTCTGTGGAGTCACCCTGAGTGATCGATTGAGGAATAGCGTGATAAGGGATCGGTGTAAGTTGAAGTATGATGTGGTGACAAGGATCGAGAAAGGC
>WUAW01004361.1:41217-65068 GCA_017165845.1 Thaumetopoea pityocampa | reverse complement strand
AATATAAGAATTTTAACGATACTTGACCGAATGAGGACAACGAGTATATAAGATCCGCGTCCAACATACGTTCCCATAGCACCTGCTTCGCAATAGTGTAACAAATCGATAGGCAGCATGCGAACAGTAGCGGCCGAGCTTGCAAAGCCATTAAAAACTCAAGCTGCGAAAGTGAGCACCGTCCCCCCTGCCTCTGGCTGTACAAAACCACTCGAAAAGTAGTACAGACAGTACCGCGAGGAGTCGGGGTAGACTGATGCGCGTGTGTTCCTCATCATCATCCCCATATCCGTCGACACCATAGGGGTATAGACATCCCCTAATTATCTGAGGGATTTCTCCTCGTTCCACATCGTTGGTTAATCCATGATAATTTACACTAGATCCGATTAGGTTTCCACTCTTCGCTAACCTTTGGTTCAAAAATCATAACAATTAAAAAATTATGAATACTGAGCGGTAAATGTGATAAATTTATTAGTTTCACCGCACCGCATTAATTACTCTAACCATGACATATATAAAATTATTTTTAAATTACGTACAATAAATTCTCAAAGTTGTACGCCCAAGGCAAAATATAGTGGGCCACATATCTAATTTGTTTTCTTTGCTATGTAGGAATGCTCAAGCAAACGTGAGTGGGAATGTTGAAAGAGGGCGCCCAAGAATCAAAGATCCTGAGCATTCATTTCAAGCGATCCTCAGGAAGAAAAGCGACATTTGTGACTCATGTCGTCGTAAGTAGGTAGGAGGTGGTAGGGGAACGAGCACAAAGTTCCGCCAGAAAAATGCTAAGAGGAATAAAACGCAGAAACACGGGCAAAGTCAAAATCTAATCTCGGATCTCACACGGATTCTTCCAGGTCACCGCGAACTTGTTGGTCAAGTCTAATACGTCCCCGTAAGCAACCCCCGCAGCTTTCGGCAGTCCTAAAAAAATATATAAATATGGATAAGGCGAAAAGTTTCACACAGTATACAGGCGTGATTGTATGTATGACTAAATTAATGAAGATATTTAAAGATGTAGCAACCTACTTTGCTACATAATACCATGCATACTCGAGAGATGGAGTGCCTCTCGAATGTCAAACCGTAATATAAGTTGAATCATGATGGAGAAATCTTATAACTTAGCATGCCGACGTCAATCATACATAACACCCGGCTGGAGGAATATTTTTCATTTTCCGACAATACTTTTCCTGCCACATCGTATTAATGAATCGATGTGATCATCAGCGTTATAAACAGTAGCAACGTCATTCTGTTATTTGCGAGATAGAAAAACCCTGAGTTTTGACCCTCACACCCTGTAAACAATGTATATTTCATAAATGATAACATAAGTTATTATTTATGAAATCGTGGAAAATTATAAAAGAATTTATTAAAAAATAACTTTTCCCAACTTAATTTCAGTCGTATTAAAAATATAATAAACGAAAATATATTTCGTTTACTTACATCCATCCACGCTGGGTGTGCCGAAAAATGTATTGTGTTCAAAATGAAAATTGGTTGTCGTCTGTGCACCGCACGCATTGCTACGATTAAAAAAAAAGTTGTCAAAGCAAGCCCCACCGCGTTACCCTCCCTCACGCTTTGTACACCTTTTAACAGGATTATCCAACTCGTAAAAAAGATATTATGTATTTCTATTACACGTGTGAAACCGTGAGCCTATATTTTAAGAGAATTAATTAGAGCTCTAGCCCTATCTTTTGGCGTGGTTGCTAGAAAAACCGTTTGTAAGATATTAAAGCACTAAATCATCAGTTCCCGCGCATATAGTTACCGGCGTGTGGGGCAATATGGTCCACAGAAATAATTTCCGTTATTCTGGCAGTGTACAGTCTTACTATAAAAAAACTTTTTTATCATCTTCGGAAGCTTGGGATCTTTGAGAAACAAGTGATGGCTCAAATGCAAAGAGTTTGTCGAAGGTCCGTATGATCCGCGAATTCTTTTCCTTATACCTGGAACGCTCCAGTAGATTGATGGATACCTTGTGAAGATTTTCCTTACTGTTCTCATTTTGGAAAGGTCATAACAACCGGATGTTAGACGAGGTTTTTCCCTGTCTTTTAGAAGACACATAATCGAGTGAGCATTTTTATCTACAGTCTACGTATAAATTGACCTTAAGTCGATATATAGAAACATTACATTAACACGCTAAGTTATGTGACAGGAGGGGGAATTCGCCATTAAAATATATCGGAGGGTGGTTACAGTCACACCCCTAAGTAACCGCTTTGTTTATATTTATTACTATAATATCACGCCATGTCACCATTATGTACTATATTATGTATTTTATGCTACTACACACTAGAGTGGAATTACCAATGTACAACCGTTTGCAGCATTTTTCACAAAAATATGTTGTAAAGGACTGCATTAGTGCGTATATTGTGCTGGGCATGCAAGTTTGACGAGGACGTGCGTAGTCAGTGGCCGACATTCGAGCAGCGCTTACCCACGACCAAATGTTAGATGGGTTAACCATTGTAAAATGTTAAATGGGTTAACCATTGTAAAATGTTATATGGGTTAACCATTGTAATTAGACCTGATCTTTCCCGTAAAACAAACATTTATACCGTACATTGTGCGGCACAGTATTGTATTCCGCTGGAGTCTCACCTCTTTAGACCACTTATAGAAATATATCAGTTACAAATATAATGTCGAAAAAATTAAATTTTGTGTAGAAACATGTTCTTTAATTTTAAAGAACGTGTTTCTAGATAATATACATTATATAATATTTCTACATAATATAATATAGTTTATAATGATACTAAATCAAGCGGCCATTATAAAACAAGCTTCATTGATCGTGTTTTTAATGAAAGCTAAAATTCCAACTCAATCCGAATCGTTGTTACTAAAAACAAAGATTCCATATCATTTCGAATCATTGTTACTAATGACAAAGACGTTCATCTCATTTCGAATCGTTTACTGAAAGCTAAGATTCCGTCTCAATTCAAATCGTTGTTACTAAAAACAAAGGTCCCACACAAATTCGAATCATTTCACTGAAAGCTAAGATTCCATCTCAATTCTAATCATTATTACTAAAAACAAAGATTCTATCTAATTTAAAATCTTTGGAAAATTGGAAGGTTAAAAACGAAGATTTCATCTCAGTTCGAATCGTTGCTACTAAAAACGAAGATTACGTTTCAGTTCAAATCGTTTTACTAAAAATTAAGAATTCATCTAATTTTGAAATATAAACATGAAATCTTAATTTACAAAAAGATCAATCTAATCTTATTCGATTCATTCTTTTTAGGTCAATCTTCCATCTTGTTTTTACTATCAGCTAAGCTTCATCTCCATTTAGTTGTCAATAAGATGTAAGCTTCAATCTTAATTAGTCGCAGGTAATACGTGGATGCAGGCGGCTTATATCGACTCGGTGTCATCATTAGAGGTCTATGTCCAGCAGTGCATGTCGTGGGCTAATATGATGATTATAATGAATGATCACCAATAAAGATAGATGGCGAGAAATCGTAACAAGACTAATATCCGTAATCGCGAGCATGACCGTTCTGTCACAAACGATAAGATTAAGAAGAAGCTTTCATACTGATTCGACTCGTTTTAATTAAAGCTAAGCAACTTCCGTCACAATTAAATTTGCAATTAGCTGTGTGGAATATTAACATACCCTTATTTACGTTCGTTAAAATAAATAAATTACACAAGGAAAAACGACAACATTGTTCAAACTTTTCGAGTTATAATCGTTAATTAAAATCCCCTGGAATCCCTCGTGAGTTATTGCCATAAATCCCCCGCCCCATGACGTTTGAATAATGCGATTGCATTCAAATTTGTATTGTTTAAGGGAATAAAAATTATAAACTTCTTAATAAATTAGAAGTGAGATCAATGTCATATTTTCATTCAATTTAGTAATATTTGGGTTGCTAATTAATAACTTTCATTATCTTGAAGATACGTTAAGCTATTGGTTTTAGCTGTCCCACATGACTTCAAGAAATAACACACAAAAGTCCGAAATAGACGTTTCATATTAATTCGACACAAGTAGAATTTGAAAACAAGGACGTGAACTAGGCAAATCAATTACTGATTCTCGCTCTTCTTTTAGCATACAATATTCGCCGTAGGTCTTCTGCAGTATTTTTACTGCTTAGCAAAGAAATTTTATATAAAACAAAATTAAGGCAAACTATTTGTTCAACAATTTTTTCCGATTGTAAAAGCCACGGGGAACACGTACTATAGAATTAAAAAAGCAAGTGACAGTTCGTGCTCCAATTTCGCGCGGTAAGTCAATACAGTGTCACCAGGCTATGGAATAAAAATTAAAACATTTCTTTCAAATATAATTTATCTTTATATAATAATATAAAGCTGAAGAGTGAATTACAAATTGTAGTGACTGCCAACCCTCTTGCGTGTTTGTATATGTTTTATTTTTGGCATTCTCTGTTTTACTTTAAGGGTTATAATATATTTAATACAAAATTAAACTATATTGAAGAGGGTTTTAGTGCAATATCATGTCGAGTTTGCATTTGTTTTCAATGCAAATGGAGCAGTTAATGCTTTATAACAAATTATTATTATTTTGCCCGAGGCTCCGCCCGCGTGAATGTCGGTTTTCCGCTACATGAGACTTCTCGAAACAATATAGATTTATACAAAAAGCAATAGACTACTTTTACTTGATCTCTCGTACCTTAACGGTGGCTACTAAAACAGGGATCAAGCTATATCTTCAATTCTACTGAAGCTACTTTGATGAAACCTACTGCAGTATTTAAGTCGGAATAGTACCTTTAAGACTGTAAATGTTTAATAAATATCTGGTTTTTATTTATTTGTATCTGGTTTTTATGTATTTCCCGCTGGTTTTTGCGTGAAGCCCGAACAAACAAACACAAACAAACATCGACGGATTTGGTTTCAGAAGCATTTAATTAATCAATCTGAGTAGTTTGTTTTTAAATATATTTGGTTTTTGATAATTTGACATTTAACAATTTTATAATGGTAATAGATAATAGATAACGTGTTATAAATATCTTATTTACTTAAAAATGAATGAATTTGTTATCCTGCTATCAATCCCTAAATACGTTATTCCTCATCCGATGACTCTACAGATACTTCATAGGACTTTCGCTATCATCACCATCAGGCTTTAGAAGTACATTGCCGGACATGGAGCTCCTCCGTGAAAGGAAAATATTTACCTTAAATCTCTACAACTGCATCATGGAGATCATAGTAGATGAGTAGAATAGATGACTCTGTATATAAATACATACATACATAATATTTCTACAAAGTTATATGCTACGTCTTTAATGAAAAGGTACTATTATTGATTGAAGATCGCCACCCTTATGGCATTTTATTAGTTTCCCATCCCCTTTATAAAAACCGTTTAGTCTTTCACTTGATAGAGGAGGTCTATAAATATTCAGCAGCTTAGTCAGACTATTCCAGGGTTCTTATTTAAACATCGCCTTTCATACAAAATAGGTATCACAATTTTATTTTAAAACTGAAACTGTACTGTAAAGTCTTATTTGATAATCGCCTTTCATCTAAAATAGGCAGTATGATGTAAATGAGGGTATGTTTCAATTATACTGAATTTATTTTAGAATTATCCAGCTTTTGCCTGCGGCTCCATCTGCGTATAATAATTTCTTGCGTATAATTATATGCTCTTCCACAGGAAAGATACATTTTTGGGATTAAATATAGTCTATGTCAATCTCCGGCTCTCTTACTATATCCGTTTGAAAATCACAACGATCAGTGATTTGCTGACGCGTGAGAACAAACCAATAAATACATATTTTCACATGTATTAATTGAAAAAAAAAAATTAGACTGAAAATAAACGTTATCAGAGCAGATATTTTTACTTTTTAGACACCTTTGAAAAATAGCCAATTATAAAGATTCGATACAGCGTCTGAAGCCAAACATAAACACTCTATCCAATTTCAAGGAATAACAATAAGTTTATTTACAATAATGTATTATGCGCGGTGTGCAAAATAATGTTTTTTCACTTTATCTAAAACTGCGCTAATGTAAACATGGATTGATTGTCAATATATAAGTAATGTATAAGTCTAATGGTGTTTGACTTGTGTAAACTAAATAGGTACACAGATTAAGAATATAAATACTTTTAATGCTCAGCATGGTCATATGAGATAAAAAATATGTACCTATCACCTGTTTTTCAACTGTATTTTTGATTAATAAATAAAATTATTTAAATTGTAGTATGGGTCAACACAGTCTTGTAAGAGCGCAGAAATATGCCGAATCAATCTAAACAAAGCAAAACGACAATTAACAATAAACTCCTCAGTATTTTAAAAAAATGACACGCATTGAAATAAAGAAGATTTTTTTGACCTGGTCTCTGCTATATAATTTCAATATTTATGTTTCTTCTCTGTGAGAAAGAGAAGGTATAATGCAATCTATATTTTCTTCTATATTTACGTCTAGGTGCACGTTTGTACCTTCACGTGCTGAAGTGCCGCGCGGGAGTAGATCAAGCTTTTATGGAAAAACTGTGGCCAAATGTGATAATTTTCACTTTCAAACATACAACTTACATTCAGTTTCATCTGGCAATCATAAACAAATGAAAAAGCGTGTTTCTGAGTACGATCGTCAAATTAAAAGTGTGCAGCAATGGATTAATATGATTCATAGATATAGCGGAAAGTCGATTTTTCATGTTATTTTCAAAGGGATCGAAGCGTATTGTTAAATAAGTACAATGAAAGTAATTTAGGACGATTCCTTGCAAAAAATCAAATTTGTGAATCATAGAAAAACCCCAATCTAATCGTTCAGAAAAACCTAACCTAAGCGATGCGATGAAATGTGCAAGCGATGTTTTTCTACTATGAAAAAGACAAGAAAAAAAAAGTTTAATAACCTCTCTTAAAAAATCATTCTTAACACCCCTAAGTCCAAAGTACATGCCATATAACAGGGGATGTTAATAAGAAAATTCTCTGGTGATCTCAAATACTTGAACGTCTCATTAAAGTTTGCCGGCGAATTATTCCGTCGGCGTTGATCCGGGAGCCTCATTAAAAACTCTCACTGACCTCCGCAAAAGGATCTTCTAAGGGTCAATTTACCTGAAATGAGAAAAAAGTAATTAATACTATTAAATTTAGAAAGGAATGTATTGAAGACAACGTAATTAATTCTCATAGTATTTAAATACGGTATTTTCCAAAATTTCCGAAACAGTTTTGTTTTATAGACAACAAGGATAATATTTGCCACAAAAATATAGATATCCTATTAAAATCATAGGACTTTATATTCTTTTTAGGTATATTTGTCAAAACCAAGACACAACGATAATATTATGATATGTAACATCATAACCACGCCACTCAACGTACAATGAAATTATTAATAACTGTCCAAAAAATACACTGGCCGTCCGGTGGTGCTAGATATGGCACGCAATGAAAAGGTCAGGGATTCGATCCGTTTCCATACCACTGAATTATTTCACTCATGTACGGTCTACATTGTAGACACCTGCTCAAAGAAAACCTGCACTAAGTCAACGTATTAGACTATAACCTAATGCCCGTCTTGATTAAGGGAGATAAATGCCCATGATGAATATAGACTGGAGATGATGAAAAAAAAATGTAGGTACTCAGATAACCGACATTGCGCGTTTTTGGATTTTAATCAATTAGTACACAGATTAATAATAATAAAAAAAAATCTAAAATAAGCATAGTTATGAAGTATGTCACAAAAAAATTTCATTAAGGCAGAAATTTGTACTTTAAAAGAAAATTGGAAAATATCATTTTCTATCTATACATTCATAAATAAGTACTCAAATGGCGACTGCGAAACGGAAAGCGTGGTGTGGGTAGACCACGAACGAACGGTTTTAAATCTCACAAAAACACTGTCCCAATAGCCGTTATGCTTGAAATTTCACCAGTGTAAGTAACCATCATGACAATCACCAGTCCATATTCGTCCCCGCTAAAGGGGCACGGACCCCTCTAAACAGGAGAGTAATCAGGCCGTAATCTACCACGCTGGCATAGTGCGGGTTGATAGACTTCTCACACCCATGCGGGCATGCAGGTTTCCTTACAAAATTTTCTTCTCAGTTGAGTACATTGACGTCTTCTGAAATAAGACAGTGGTACGGGACGGTGATCGAATCTACGACCTTTCGATCACTAGTCGTGTCTGTCATCACTTGCCCACCAATGCATTTGTGCGGAATGTGTGGAACCTTATCGAATGTAATCAAAATCGTTTTCATCACTCTAGGCTCCAGTTGTGAATATTTAGTGCGTGCGTTCTGCTGCACAGACAACAGCGTAACGGAGATTAATAAGGCCAGCAAGAAGTATTGTTCTGCGCATTGCTGCGTAATTTACAATGTTTATATCGATGAGTTACAGAGACTAATATTTATGCCGAATGTTTACTTAATTTGTATTGTACATTGCTCCGAAGGAGCCATTAGACTGGAAATTATATGGCGCCTATTTATGATGCGGGGAAAATCTTAAAAATATTTTCATTCGTCTATGGGAGAAGACAGCTATGTGGAACTGTACCTCACTAAAAACGCCGCGCAGTGGCTTCCTTTTAGACCCCGAGGGGCTCAGAAATCGCTTAATAGAACGTCATCAGTATCCCCCTCCTATGCTGTGCTCATCTCAAAGACCTTTATCCATCCTCAAAGTTATAACCTCAGTAAAGATGTCATCCTCAAAGTTATAACCTCAGTAAAGATGTCTAAGAGACGTTGCCGTATCATTTTCAGTGCACCAGGCGTTCCCTGGCCTCTCCGGTAGACATCGCGATGCATTCGTATACCCTCGCATTTATATCCGCTAGTACATCCAAGGGCGGGAAGCGCACTAGGACCTTTGTCACCTCAAAGATACAGTCCAGTATTCCCGTGCGATCCACATTGCCATTTTTCGCTGCAAGTCGTATATATACCTTGTGTATATACCTCTATATATCGTATATATCGTGTATATACCCTATGCTCCTTTTTTAACTCCGAACTTTAGATGTTAATCATGCCAATATGGTTAAAATGTTTTTGATTAAATAATCCGAAATTAAAGCCAGGGTACTTTTTGTTGATGTATCATGAGAGTCAAGCAGTGGGCAACCACTTCTTCTAAGTGTTAATATCGCCTTTTTTTTATATTTTATTTATTTCTATTTTATTTTTTTATTAGGGAAACCAACCACTAAATACAAAAATTAAACCAGTACACATTATACAAATGGTTCGTAACTTATAGGTAAACATTGCCTTGAGTGAATATTTTTCGCCAAAGTTCGTCTCTAGATCGACTGATGAGGCACCCGGTCAAAGTCTATGTATCAAGAATGCCAATTACATAGATGTCCTTTTATCAGCGAGCTTACTAGATCTGTAATGTAAGTACCTGCACAGAAACTATCTTATCTACTTACTGTCTTATCTACTTAACAAAACTAACACTGACTAACAGACAATGTATTATAATCTAAGCTAGTGCCTGGCATAAAATTTTGCACATGAGTTCCCTATATAAGGTACATGATTACTGAGAAAGGGATATTCTAAAGCCGTCCCAAAAGGAGGTTGAATATTTAATTTGAATAGGTTACCCAAAAACGTAGACATTTGAGAGGGCCTAACGGTTTCTGAGAAGATGCCGTTAGGGACTCCCATCGGGCACGACAAGTACTACATAAAAGAGTTTAGTTAATCAAACCGAAAAGAAAAGTTAACAAAATTGTTAATGCATTATTAATTTATTTGATTTTATAAAAGTACTTTATGCAACTAGACACATAGTAGTTAAACTTTAACAATCTACTGAATATAAAGATAAATGTGTAACAATAAACCGCATCGGTTGATTGCCTTTAAAAACGGTGAATTTGTAAATATAGTATTTTGATGAAAGAAATAATTAAAAAAAAACTCTAACTTGGACTTGTCAGCTTGGTTAACAAATATACTTTAATCTTTTCATAGCGATTAAATTTAACCACCGGACATCATAACTTTATAATCGCTTTTCTGGAACTTAAAACTGTTGAATGACGGGGAAGTTTTCAAAACAGTGTCACATCAAAAAGTGAAGTAATTAGTCTATATTAGATGAAATAACATCAAAGATGCTTAAACATAAACTTGTGTGTTAAGCATATTTGTTTTATTATTTTAGGTAATTAATTAGATTCATGACAGATTAAAATTTCTACCACAAAGAGAGGGTCAGCATAAAATAATATCATTCAACGTTTAATTTATTTGAAAACAGATAGTATGAGGTAAGAGATACAGTCTTTTTGTTTGTTTGTTTGTTCTACACCTATGTTTACCACCGGCAGCAAACAAATATAGGTACACAGATATACATAATTTCATAGTCAATTATATTTATGTGAAATAACAATAAAAACATGATTTTTTATGAAATGTATTTTAATAGCAAGTATTTCTTACAAAATCGAATTGTTATAGTTGATATTGATAATGGTTCGTTATAAAGATTGTTATAATTATGATAAATCATGTAAGTGGTGTTCGCCTGTAATTGTTCAGCGAGTATATTAAACCCACTCAACCTTTGCCCACTCTTCAGAAGATCCGTCTACAAGCGGCAAAGAGGATATCCCGTCGCTGGAATTTAGGCTGCTACTAGCCTTAGCCGTTCATTATTTTTACATGTTTTATCATTTTTATTAATTTTCATTTTTTTATGTGTACACATTTATTTTTGTTCCTAAAACTACATCGCTCATCCAATAGAACAATGACGTAATTACATTTTTGCAATTTATCAGATGAAGCGATTCAGTTTAACATTGGATTATACCCATTTTGTAAATCATATCAATTATCATGATTTTTCATAATTTTGTTTATAGGTTATTATTAATAATTTGAGCATTCTCGAAAAAAAAATCCATATTAAACAACAAATCATCCAAATTAAACACAAAATAAAATTTTAACTTTTTTGCAATTACGTCATCGTTCTATTGGATGAGCGATATGTTTTAAAAATATATGCATGTACAGACATTGTGATAGAATATTAGTTGTATAGTTTTAAGCTCTATACATATTAATTGGCTGTATGGCGCCGGCGTAATAATAGCGTCACTACATCCCTCGTGGGTGTTGTGAGAAGCAACCAAGGGATATACTCGGATAATTTGACTTTTGAAACTCAGGTCTAAACCTAACTCAGTTGTCAGAGACACAATGAAATTGTTATCCATACTCATGCTAATAAAGTATTGTTATTAAAATTAAATTATGGGCAGCAGCGTTATCCTGTTATTCAATCAAAATAATGCAATCTCCAGGACACCTGCTAAGCGTGGAGTTTATTGCAAATCCCTCTTTTAGGAGGCCCATGACCAGTAGTCGACTTCAACGGGTTGATCATGATGATGACATATTAATAGGCGCTGGGGTACCGGAGAAATAGTGGGCGGGACTCAAACACCGAATCGTTTAAAGTAATTAGATACCGGTGCCGATTCTGTTTTACGGATCTGAACTAAATTTGGTACCTCGCTAACTTTTTCTAATGTCAAACGCCAAAACGAGATAGCTACAATTTTGTTGGTGTCAGTTTCGTTTAGGAATGTCAAAAATAAAAGATTTAGGCGCGATTTCGGAACGCACGGACTAAAGCTACGCAAAGACACAACATTTTTTTTGAACCGTTTGACAGAAACGTAGGTCGGTACTCGCTATACATGTTTGCCATCTCGTTTTAGCGTTTGATGTTAGAAAAAGATAGAGAGGGACCAAATTTAGTTCAGTTCTATACAACAGAATCGGCATCATTATTGCCGAAGTAGTTTTTTTTTAGGTAAGAGAGGGCAAATGAGCCAGCGGGTCACCGGATGGTAAGTGACCATAGACACACGCAACACCGAAGGATCACAAGTGTGTTGTCGGCCTTTAAGATATAACAAGTGTAAGCTCGTTTCTTGAAGATCCCAAAGTAGTACCCGCTTGGAAAAATCGCCGCTGGGAGCACATTCCACAAGATGTTGGTGCGTGAAAAAAAAATTGCTCGAGAAAAGCAAGTCTCTCGAAAACGTGCTAAAATATAAACCCCGAATATTAAATAATATATCCTGTGAGGAAACATAAACCCTGTATACCGCCTCAGTGAACCCGATACCCTCCTGGGAGAATGACACCTTGGACGTAATTAATTATTGTCGTATCTGACACCAACCAGTGACTTTATTTCAGGACGCTGTTCACCTTCAATTTAAGCGAGCCGAAATTGGAGCGTTTTGAAATTATAAAATATTGAATACTAACTCTTGCTCACGGCTTCGCTCGGGTGGTATTACAATAATTGTTTGAACATGAAACGCTTGATGAATTTGCTATCGCAAGATCAGCGTTTAAAGAATTGTCGCATTATTTTTTTATAATTTTAACGGTTAAAACCACCTACAGTTTTGCGATTTTTTCATGTACATTATAACTTTCAATGTTCTATTAACGACTGAATGTATTTTCGTTTTTACTACTACCTAATATTATTTTAATAATAAAACTACTTTTAAAATATACGAAATAATAGAGATATAAAATAAAAATAAAAAAACACTTTAAATGAATAATGAATTGACAGAGCAAATTTAATGTTAAAAACCGGGGTTAACATAGTCATTTTATAGTTTTTATTTTATAAATTGTTAATATTATATAACAGGATGACGTTAATGAGACAAGGTCCAAATGTCACCAGTTACAGGTCTCGGGCAGTATATCCAACGGTAAGACCTTCCAGCCAAACCATGTTATACTCGTATCTGCCGAAGCTCACCACCGCCCCGGCGGCTGATATATGGACGTTGTATATGTATACGCTATGTTCCTATTAATTATTTTCACCGTGATTAACTTTATATGTCGGCATTAAAGACTTGCGCCATCTGTCGCGGATGTGAAAAAGACAAATAAATACTATTATTACTGTCTTAACCGCCCCACAGTCATATTATCTACACCTGCTCCAACAGGAAACCCTTTCAATATATTGTGTGGAGGCCCTATCTTAACTGGACGTATCGTCTGTAAACTGGAAATCGATCCTATCATTTTGGTTGGGAAATTTTAAAACATAGCAAGAGACATTTTTTCCGAAAATGTTTTTATTGAATTATTGGATTAACCTACTAAAGCTCTATTGAATACACTGACTCCCGGTAGTTCTATGACGAATAGTAACCAAGATACAACTTCTTTCTTACAGGGGTACCAGATAGGAAGAGCAGTGCAAAAACGGTGTGTGGACTCTCTTGTAAAATTACATTTAAAGCACTTACTGGGTTTTTAAATTGCGCGGCCGATTTGTCAAGTTTACCAGAGATGAAACACTAAACATAATAATCAAAGTGTATGAGAAAGCATCAATTGAAAGAGGCCAACATTGGGCAGATGTGTGTTGTCTGTCAGTCAGTGTTAGAGATTTAATAGATACATGAATAGTAATAATTCAACCATCCATTTTTTCCGTATAAACAGTAGTAATTATTTTGAATCTAATTAACACTTTCAGCACAACCACAATTTACAATGTCAACTGCCGCCATACGTCACCCGGCACGAAGCGTCTAATGCCGCTAAAAGCCAGTAGATCACGCGAGATGGCGTTGCGAGTGAAACAAACTAATCACACGTATTAGGGATGAGAACCATTTAGGGATGTGAACGAAACTATCGATATTCATTAATTGATATTTCACAGACTATTGTATTATGAGATAATCCGCAGAACTAGAATCGCCGATGTGGCTCAAAGGATTTCAAAACTGAAGTGGCAGTGGGCGAGGCACATAGCTCGCAGAACCTATGGACGTTGTAGACTTAAAGTGCTGGAGTGCGAACCGAAACCGAAAAGCGAAATGCGGGTAGACCACCGACTAGGTGGACCGACGACCTGGTGAAGGTCGCGGGTAATCGGTGGATGCAGGCGACTCGTAGCCGCTCAGTGTAACGATTATTATAGGATGCTTATCTCCAACAGTGGACGCCTGAGGGCTGATATGTTGATAATGATGAGACATTGTATTCGATCGACATTTAGGATTGGTAATTCGTGAAAAAATAAACACATTCTATGACTTTACGAGTATGTTAAACGGAGCCGAAATAACCCAACCTCACAGGAGTAACAGTTAACTGCACACGGATATATAAATAACACATTACCAGTGTACCAAAAACTATATTTAAAAAATTACAATGAGCGATCTTATCACAAAAACCGATCTCTTCCAGACAACCTTTAGTTCGAGTGGAGAGTAATTTATTTGATGGATGAACGAAGAAAATAAATTTATTATTCAAAGTATTAGCACTTATAACGAAAAGTGTAATAACATTTTTAACTGGGCTTAATTTAAATGAGAAGGTAGCACGATTTTTTTGAACTGATTATTTATATAATAGTGCTTGTGCTCGCTGTGTGGCGACGGCATAATTTGCTGTGTGACGCTAGCATAATAATAACGTCACTCCATGTCTTCCCGTGGATGCTGTGAGAACCAGCTAAGGGATGTACCAGGGTAATGGACAGCACCGTTATACTGTTATTCTATTAAAATCGATTGCGATCTCCTGCCAAGAGTCCTAA
Organism: Thaumetopoea pityocampa; assembly: GCA_017165845.1. NCBI lineage: Eukaryota > Metazoa > Arthropoda > Insecta > Lepidoptera > Notodontidae > Thaumetopoea > Thaumetopoea pityocampa. The sequence goes on along the minus strand of WUAW01004361.1, from coordinate 50,336 downwards.
GCGTGGGGATTTTGGCAGATCCCTCCTTTTTAAGGAGGCCTATGTCCAACAGTGAACTTACATGGACCGGTGATGATGACAAATGCTTGTGCTCACTCGCTACTTGTACAAATGTATATCAGACTTGTTATTATTTATTGGAAACTCAATTATTGAAGGAATTATGTTTTAGTATGTTTTATTATCACTGTTATAATGTAAGCTAACACAAAACACAAAAAATTGAAAATAAACAATCTTCTCTGTGTATCAATTTATTGGACAATCTTTGAAGGAAGCGGGGTGTAACGCTAGTATTTTGACTTGCTGCACACAAACCGTAAGACTCAGATGATATGGGGGATATGAAGGTGAGCAGCCTCCGCTGTCTTATTTTACTAGTCCAACCAAGTATCAGGACTTTCCAAGTCCTAAAAACCATTCGACCAATTTAAAAAAGCACCATCGATTATTAATGGTTTGTTCATTTAGAAAGGATGAGTGATATTCGATTGACCAAAGGATATACCGGGAAAATGTGGGTGGAATTGTCGGAAAAGGGCGCCCAGGAAAAATACACCATTAATTGAACGAAAGTGTATAAAAAGATACGTGGAGGTAGATAAGGCGAAAAAAGTGAGTCAGGATCGTAGTATGTGGCAAACTGGGGTCTCTGCCTACCCTTATGACATATAGGCGTGAATGTATACGTATGTATCAATTAATATAATGAGATAGCGGTGTGAGTGTGTGTATGTATATAATCAATTATAATATTAACCACTCTGATACACTCGACTACACCGTAACCTCCATCTCAGACTGAGGGTATTAACGTAACTCGTGTAACGATGACTGACACGTGAAGGCTCCTCACTAATATGGTGTCTGTAAATAGACAGACAGGCAGACAGCAGGCAGTTTATCACAGTGTTAATGAAATGGAACGACTATATTTTTTTTCTATTTTTCATTAATCTTTGATTGCCCCACCTGGTGGATGAGATCTTAAGTAAAAACTTTCAGCTATTCACAGCTTAATTTGAACTAATTGTATGAAAATTTAACAGAAAGATAGAAGTTAATTTAATCCAACAACGGATATAATCAAGGAATGATCGGTCCGGTCATAATATGATAATTACTACTTAATCCAAATACTAACGAATATGCGAATAAAAGACAAATAAACACAGGAAGGGTTGATTTAAGTGCTCTTATTGGGTCGTGCGCGCTCCGGAGGAACGCGTCGGTACGGGATGCGTTGATATGGCTGTCCTTGGCCCGTCACTGGCAGTCGCCTCTGCATAACATCTAGCAGGGGCTCGGTAATCGTAGACACAGCGGACGGGGGCCCTGAGCGTCCATACAAAGCGATTTTCGGGAAGGATGACAACATGAGTGGCTCATATCGCCGTGAGCACCTTCAGGTGTTGAGGTGCTGGGGGAGTAGATTCCCCCGAGAAGTGCTGAAAAGTGTGAGACACTGAGGGGCATTGGTAAATTATCCACAGTGGAAACCCAAAGCTTCTGAATGTGTCAACGAAGGCTACCGCAGAATTTTTAGTTAGTAGGGGTCTGAAATGTCCCACAAATCGCGGCGACGCAAGTCCCGTAGAGGATTTTAAGTGCGAAAAAATTGTCATAATGTACAAAGGTCGTATATCACATCACATCACACAGTACTCAGTAACACAACATTCAACCGAATAAAAAATCTATTTGTAGTGATAATAATAATCATCAACCCGTAGAAGTCCACTGCTGGACGTGGGCTTGCTCTTTAAAAACGAAAAGTTTGGCATAATCTCCTCTCTTGACAAACGTCTTGGAGATGGCAGTAGATTTTGATTGAATTATTGATTAACGCTACTACCCATTACCAGGGTAATGGGTGCTGTGGGAACCAGCTGAGAGGTGTACCAGGTACAACCCTCAGCTGGTTCCCACAGCACCCACAGGAAGAAATGGAGTGATGGTATTATTACGCCGGCGCCGCAAAGCGATATCACACAAGATATCTACATAATATTACGATTATATCCGTTCAAGTGCGGCTAAAAGACTACAAAGTCATTCACAAAGGATCATGTAAAGTGCAGGAAATTGAATTGGAACCTCGCGAACACAAATAGAAAACGAAGGAAAAAGACATGGACTAGCATTATATAAGATAACTAGCTTTTGCCAGCGGCTCCGCCCGCATTAATGTCGGTTTTCCGCTATATGGGAAATCCCGAAACGTCAGATTTATGTTGATATGGCAATAAAATATACCAGTTTCATTTATTGATTTTTTTTGGGAGCAACACTGGCGCGTGGTTTGTAATTTTGTTGTTGTCTAGTTAGTTTTTCTTTGTCTGTCAGTTCTTGTTATAAATTATTCTAATAAGAAAAATGTTTAACTGTAAACATTACATTTCTGTGTGAGCTGGTAATAAATACTGAATTACGAAGATCTTTGTCTTCCACCACTGCGTATAAAACCTGCAATAATTTATATATAATGCCTTAGAACCACTTTTACTTGAGCTCTCGTATCTTAACTGCGGTTACTAAAACATGTATCAAGCTGTATCTTCAATTCTACTAGACCGATTTTGATGAAACATCGTAGTATTTAAGTCGGAACAGTACCTTTAAGTTAACAGTTTTACTGACTATTGACTTACTTGACAGTCTTACTTGACTGTTACAGTTTGACTAAAATCTACATTCTAGTTTTTGCGTGAAATTCGAACGAAGAAACAAACAAACAAGCAAACATTGACGGATTTGGTTTCAGAATCCCTTAATTAGTCGATCTGAATAGTTTTATCTTTAAAGGTCTTTGATTTACAAAATTTTACATTTAACAATTTTATAGTAGTATAGAAAAGCATATCTAGAATAACGTTAAACACCTTTTCTATGCCATTTTATGAACAAAAGGGCTTTCCGTCTCACTCGAAAGATAATGTAGTCCGTCCCCTCTCCAAACTTTTAAGTAGAATATAAAACTGAAGTAAGTAGGACAAATTCTTACCGATTTGTTATCATAAAGAAAACTTGCCCTATAAATGGCGCCGCCGAGTCATTACATTACGTTTAACAGTTGGGCTACAAATTGAGCGTTTAAATAAAAGATTAAGAATACAACAGAATAAATCATTATCATCAGACCATGGTGGTTCATCGCTGAAAATGGGCTTCATCCTTAAAAAAAAGGAATTTGCCATAACTCCCACGCCTAACAGGCGTCTTATAAATTGCAGTAGATTTGACTGAATAACAGTATAACGCTGCTGTCCATTATCCAGGTGCATCGCTTAGCTAGTTCTCAGAGTATCCATTGGAAAATATGGAGTGATTATTATGACTATTAAGCCACACAACACATTTACACAGAATTACACTCAAAATAATTTATAATAGTACAAAAGTCTTTTTGAAATATTTCTGGGTTATTAAATAGATTTACCGGATGATAACGATGTTTTTCCATAAATTTTCACATAAATACTAATGCCAAAATTGTAAAATCCTCCAAAATTATTATTAGCTCGTATAAGAATCGAGAATATGCATTGTTAATTTACAAGAATGTGTAAAGGGTATTATAGTAACAGCAAATTAAATTATAACTTAAATTCAGTTTTCAGAAGTAGCAACACATTTACCCACATCAGGAAGATAAAAGGCCAAGCCAATGGCCAAACCAATGAACGTCGTAGACCTTTGAATGGATTTCAAAACATCATAGTGTTTAATCAAGTATCAAGCAGGCAGAAATCTGTTTGTTAAAATGGTATGCAATAAAGGGCACTCTATTTATCTATAACCTGTCAAAAACAGTTTCGTTGAATTAGGGGCCACACCACTCGTTACGTCAACTTTGTCGTTATAGCGCCAGAGTCCCTATGACAAATGTATTTCGTCTCAAGCCCAGTGACTAAACTGACTAACTAAAAGCTGGATTTAACCGTTTACTGCGAACTGAAAATGATTTCACGACTGTCCAACTCGCAAATAAACTGTAACTTTATTCATTGCTCAGTTTACGATATGTGAGTGGACGCAATAAAATGATAGATGTTTCCTTACTTTGTGATAATATATTTTTATTATATAAAATTTATTTTTTACATAATAAACTAGTTGAAACCCACATTCGCTTGCAGTAATTTTGATCACACCATAACATTTATCATCAGCCAATATCCACCTCACTGCCAAATTTAAAAACAATTTTTTGAGCAGTGGATTGATTAAATAAATATTTTATTTTATAAAATAATTATACAATAGTATTATTGATATTATAAATGACTAGCTTTTGGCCGCGGCTCCACCCGCGTAAATATCGGTTTTTCGCAACATGGGAAATCCCGACACAATCATATATTTATATAAAAAACTATAACCACTTTTACTTGATCTCTCGTATCTAAGCGACGACTACTAAAATAGGGATCAAGCTGTACCTTCTATTCTACTAGACCGATTTTGATGAAACATGTCGCATTAATTAAGCCGGAATAGTACCTTTAAGAGTGGAATACATACATACATACATACATACACTCACGCTGATATCCCATAAGGGTAAGCAGAGACCATAGCATATACTACATACATACATACAGTCACGCCTCTTTCCCATTGGGGTAGGTAGAGACCAGTTCCTTCCACCTGCTACGATCGTTGAATATAGCAGAGTGGCTATCCGCAGCCCACATTTCGCCCCCGCGGGCAACGAGACGTGTCGAGCGGCGAACCACGACGTCGCCATTTTATAAGGTTAAAAATGTTAAAGTTCGTCATTACGTTCCCGCGGCTGTAATAGTTTAAACAAATCTACCCGTTGGTTTTTGCGTGAAGCCCGAACAAACAAATATCGACGGATTCGGCTTCAGAAGCCCTTCATTAGTCGATCTGAGTAGTTTGATATTAAATATCTTTTGGTTTTTGAAAATTTGAAATTTATCAATTTTATAATAGTATAGATAATCTAGTTGTATAACCATAACCTTGCAAGTCTTAGGTCATGAATTCGTATCCAAGAGACGCACATCTGACTTTGCTTTGACTTTAAAAACGGCTTCAAACGATGAAGGAAAAACAACATCGTGAGGAAACCTGTACGCCTGATACATTTGCTCGACAGCGTATGACGGCTGCCAACCCGTATTAGGTCAACGTAGTGTACTGTACCGTTCTCATACTAAGGGAAGACCCTCCCCCTGCAATGGGATACTACTATCTGCAGCTTCGCTCGCAATGCATCTGTAACGGTTAAAATGACGGATGATACCTATCTATACATATATCTTTATCATATCTACCTTCTGCGCATTAATTTAATGTATTCCTTCCTCAGTCGATTTATGCAGTACTCACGACATATTACGTATTCTGTGCTCACGAGATGATATAGTGTGATTCTATTATAAAGGAATCAATAAATTATTAAGCCATAAAACATAAACTATTTATATGGTTTTAATTCACTTTATGCCAAAAAAACATGAAAAAATAATGACACGGAAAATATAAATAGAAGGGGGAAGTCTAAAAAGTTTATTTTTTACGAAAAATAACTGGTAATGTATTCAGTGGCAGCGTACCCTCGCCGTGGCTATGAGCCTCGCTCTAATGTACTCTTAACAGCATTAAAATTCGTAAAAGAGGGTAGAGCCTCAATGAAAGCGAGTTTGGCGGTCTAAGGCGATTAACAACGTTTATCTAAACGACACAGTATCAAGCTGGTATAGATTAAAAGCGTCTGCTCGTAACCAGACCACGAATGTGCTGTGAACTTAGCAAGGATAGAAAAATAATAATTAAAACGACTCGCCAATTATGAATAAACAACTTAGCATGCCCGTTTACAAGGCGATCGACGATGTATCAGTTTTCTTATTATTCTTAATCAAATTATAAATATATTACATGACACTTGTCAATAAATTACTGTTCAAAATCGAACAGTAATTTCTTGACAAGTGTCATGTAATCATAAGCGGCGGTCATGTTTTACATCTGTTGGTTATTAATAGCAACACGTACTAATTATTAATTGTTAATATTAAGGCACTGCGATATTTTTGATGAGAGGTCACGTTCTTTTCCAGTCCATCCGTTTTTTTTAATTTCAAAAGCTTTTTGTCATTTATAGAACAAGTAAATAATTATAACACAAGTATAGAAAACACCAGTAGTTTGTTAATAATTCCATTTAGTGGTTATTTCTAAGCTACTTGATGAATTTTAATGAATTTCCACATTAAAATTATTTAGGTAAAATTTTGACAGAAACCTGTATGTTTAGCTGTCAAACATCGAAATATAAACATATATTTAGTATGTAAATATTATGATATATGTATTATTCGTACTATCTGTAACCGCTGTCATTGAAACCCCAATTATAATACGCCTTATTATGAAACAATGGCCGCTTCGCGCCACTCTGACGATCATTAATGAAGAGGTTCCTCGTGGAAACGTAATATTATATTTTATTTGACTTTTAATGCTGCTTTGGCATTCAATGACCCATAAAGGGTTACGGCTCAAGGTGTGTAATACCCCAGTACGAATACGGCAATTAACAGCCCACGAAAACGATGAACATTTGTTTTTGCCTGCATATTTGCCCTATAATTTTTGAAGTCTTCTGTGGTCTTAAAAATATACTTTTTTTTAAATGTAGTAACTTGGGCAAATTATGAAAATTCAGCCTCTACAAAATTAAACCAATCTAAAAAAATTAATGCTAAAGGACCTACTCTGAAATATGACAATATTCTGAATAGTATAATATAGTATATATAATAGTATATATATCTGAATAATATAGTATAGGTTTTGAATTTGAACGATTTTTATATGTTGTCGATGTTTAATGTGTCGCATATTTGATTAAGCTCTCATGAATATTTTCTCAAATGAAGGATGGAACTCACCAATTGATGACAGCGAACCGGTCGCAATTACTTCAATCGTAGTAAGCAGAGTACATTTTAGAGACCGATTTTTATTCTTTAATATAAATTTTGTATGACAATTGCAATACAATAAACTTTTATGGATAATTACTTAACCTTCATTTACTTGTCGGGTTAAATATATTTATTACCAAACGTAATATAAACCCACTAAAGCGCGTCGGGTCATTAAAAATATCTCTATAAATGGGGGGACTTAATGACCGAGGTAATGGTGCGTTCTGTCGGTGTAGGCGCGGCGGCGGGGGCTGACGCCTGTCTCAGTCTAGTTCTCAGGTTAATATCTATTTTAGAACTAATTTAATTTCACCCTCCGTCATCTCGAATAAAGACTCTGAGCAACTTCCTATTACTCGCTATGTGTGTGCCGTGACGACCTTCGGCCACCCTGAAGATGGGCCTGTGATCGGCGGGGAAGGCACCCGATCACTCGATTAGTAGCAGACCCGTGCAGGCAGCGCAATAACGACCTGTGTGTCTCACAAGTAGGGGCGGAGGATTAAGGAAAAATCAAACTCGCCCGCACCGCGGACCCATGCTCGCGCAAACCCCGCGGCTGGCCACAAGGGCCAGAGACGAACTTCGTGTGGTTTTTAGTGGGAGCAAGCCTCACATAACCGCTGTGTCGTGCCCTCAACACTGCAGTATGCATTCAGGAATTTTCCACACATAAAAGAAGTGAGGTTTTAGTCAGTAGCTATATCTCGAAACCACTGATCGAATTGGTCATCACTGGCAAAAGGAATTGATTAAAAATCTTAGTGTTGAGGTAATGAAGTATTTTTACGAAAAGATACCGCGTTGTTTCTCTGCCGAATTAAATTATAATAACTACCCCCTTTCTTGAAGTTTGATTAAATAGAACGATGCGTCCCAAGTATACATAATCAGACAATTTTGAGAAGTATTAGGTATCTTCTAAACGCCCTACAGGGTGTCGCAGAACATGACGATAAGCTGGCAAAAGGGGAAAAGCCTACTAATGGCGAGTCCGGTAAAACAAAAAATCATCGTAATATTCGCAATGGTTCCCAAATACCAGCCATTTTTTGTATGTATAATAAGGAATGCTTGTTTGGGAGAGCTGTTTCAACTATATAGTCTATTTATCTAAATCCAAACAGGTTAAAAATTTATTTGACTTTAGTAAGCCAGTAAACAAGCGCTCGCGGTGCGGAAAATACCACGTGTTTATTCCATAAAAATTTGTAACGTATCGTTTCCTATACAAGCGTATGCACTTAAAGCTTCTCTGCGACTGATTTTAATAAACACACGTGGCGTTTGGTATTTCACTTCAATACCGCTTACATTTAAAAACGCGGGCGTTGTGAGTCTGATAATCATACAATCATAAATTAATTAACACTGTTAAACTGCCATAAATCACTCGTGGACATGATTCCTTGCAACATTATACTGTAACACTATTGTATTTAAGTTCAAACTGTAATATCAAACTGTAGTAGATTAACACTTTCGCTGCATTAGGGCAAGTATTTTGCTGTATTTGAATATCGGCCAGTGCGGTAGCTCGTTGTCGTTGTTTTACGCTCGGTGCGTAGGTGATTTAACAATGTTCCCGAATGTGTATAAAACCGACATTTTGTTATTTTTTTTTTCAGTATTGTTGCTTTAAATATAATAATATTCTACACTAATAATGCACGGCAAAATAGTTGCCATAACGCATAGCAGGAAATATAGATACGGGCTGTTTGTCTCGTAGCGCGCTGGCAGAAAGTTTAGTTCCAGCGCAGCCGCAGGGAACGCGTTAATCCATTGTTGAACAACAGATCAGAAGTACCACTGAGTGTGGAATAATACGCCGAGAATCCTGTTTGACGACGAGATATGAACGATAAGTATGACTTGAGCTAGGAGTGGTTTGATAACACTTTACAATGCTGTATATGAGACGTAAAACGATATACCAGTAGTAATCTCGTAAATAAGACATTTCCCAAAGATTCTAAAATACAAAGTTCTGTCGTACCTGGGTTTGTTTCAAATATATCGTGGGAATATCATAACTCCCTAATGTCATATAGTGTCATCCTTTACTGAAGAACTAATATCAATAAATATATCTATACTATTATAAAATTGTTAAATGTCAAATTTTCAAAAATCAAAGATATTTAAAAACAA
>WUAW01004361.1:262-13191 GCA_017165845.1 Thaumetopoea pityocampa | reverse complement strand
GTGGGCAACGAGACGTGTCGGGTGGCGAACCACGACACCGCCATTTTATGAGGTTCAAAAGTGACTAAAGTTCCTCATTGCGTACCCACGGCTTAACAACTTTGTGTAATTCACAAATTGTTGTTCTGAGTCTGGGTGTTCTGTGTTTCCGTTATTTGAATGTTTGTGAAGTCCCCGCGACACAGGAATTAATCCTAATGCGAGAGTTATCTATAAAAAAAATAACAATAAAATTTGTCCCATGACGAAGACTACTCCTTAAGGCAATAAAAATAATTTTATGAAATTGATTTTGTTTACTAATTTTTATAAAAGCTTTCATGTAAATAATTATCTAACTTACCTTTTACTCATCCGAGATCCCTCCCAAACTCCAACTCATCATTTAATGATAATGCAAACAAAAAAGTTTAGATTATAATTTAAATCCAAAACTACACATATTGTGACAATACGAGTAATATAGACTTAATCCCCATACAAGAATATACACCGGAAGCAGACTGCCAACTGATATATATATTCATTTTTCACTTGTCCAATAACGGTAAACTTGTTACTCGGCCTTTGGTGCCCCAGCTAAGTTGGTTGGGAGCCTTTGTAACATCTATCCAAATCTAATTACATGCTGGGACGGTCGCTCGCCTCTAGGCGACCGGCCATTGGGTCTGCTGAAAGGCAAAGGAATGAAGCGGGCTTGCATGCTGGTATCTTATCTTTGAAACTTGGTACGTATATATTGGTCTTTGTTCGTGGCTCCGACATTTATGCTGTCCCAGAAGAATTATATTTATATTTTTCCGGATAAAAGTAGCTTATATCACTCACCACTGAAAATCATATGGATCCGTTACTAGTGAGGCATTTCGCTGACAAGGAATTGCTAAATCCTTTAATACTGAAAATATTTATAAAAGTGAAAAACGGTAATAGCCATTCGGCTAGTTCGATCTCCAGATCAAAGGATATATGAAAAAGAAAAATCTTCGTGCCGATCGTATTTTGATATTAATGTGCTTTCAGCGAAAGAAAACATATATTATTAAAAAAAACTACATAAGGAAATTAAATTACGAAAAAAAAAAGAAAAAAGAGAAAATAAATTGCAAAGTATGGTTACGGTATAGTTCTTTATCCCAATATCACCAATATTTGTAGTAACACTTGTAAAGCTATTTCAGACATATCAAGATTATTATTAAGTGAAAAATCGAATTTGTAACTACATACTAAAACAGACAAAAAGTTAAAAAACTAGTAAATTAATTAAACTGTATTTTGTAATATGGCGGAAAGTAATTAACTTACCCCAACGTCACCAATGTTTGTAGTAACATTTGTAACTTTTTCAATCATATCAAGATTATTACTAAGCGAAAAACCTAATTTGTAACTACATAACAAAACCAGATAAAAAGTTTAATAACTAGTACATTAGATAAACTGCGTTTAGTATTAAGGCGGAAAGTATTTAACTTACCCCAACGTCACCAATGTTTGTAGTGAGTAACACTTATAAAGCTATTTTCATTATATCTTGGGTAAACGGTCGGTATGTTTCCACATGTTTAGTCCACCGTGTATTCAGTGGGGCATGTTTTAGTTTAAAGTTTTAACTAATTTTAATTAACTTTGAACCGCATATCGGTCAGGGTTGACATTAGCGTATTTTGTTCTGACTCAGAAATTAAATCTCAACTTTTTATAGAAACCAGCCCACCTAGCCAAGTTAACATTCGACAAGTGTTATCGCTTATAAAAACGACAAAATGTATTGGAATGACATTTCTAAACGCTAAGTCGCCCGTGACTTATCGATTACAAATATCATTCCAATCCATTTTTTTTTTGTTTCTATTAGCGATAACGATTGTCGAATGTCAACTTGGCTAGGGGGAAGGTTTTACAAAAAATAATCAAAGATCCGGCAAAATCTTATCATCCAAAAGTGCCTTTGAAAACAATCGTAATACCAAGATAAATTTTTATTACAATGATTTTGAACTGTGTATATATTTTAATTGGACCATTACGATCGTATGAGGAATATCATTGGACCCTTAAATTGGTTTCAATAGAATTGTTCATGTAGGTCTCAAATTCATTTAGTCATTGAAACTATTATTTGAACAAAGATTATTAAAAAAAGCTATTTAATTTACTATTTACTAGGTTTAAATTACTCTTCTTAAGTCGAATCCTTGCATCTTAAATATTCCAATCAAGTACATATAACAGAAGTCTCAATTATCAGCAAACAGTATATAAACAAATAAATACGAATTCTTTCAGTGATTCAGCAAGCAACTATCTATGACTAAGACTATGATTAATATTTTGTCTTTTACGAAATAGAGTTCCCGTTTTGTCCAAATGCATAGCCTTTATTTATATGAATATCAAAGGACAGTAGCTATCGCCCTGCTCCGAAGCGAGTTCTTCTGGATTACTTATTTCAAAGTTATAAGTAACATCACTTGCTTCATCTTCAAAAGTAACAGCAGTACTTAATACAATAAATAACTGTATCAAGTCTGCTGCTACTAATGAGGACATGGTTGCTTTCCATAAATGTCGCACGCGTTGCACACGCGTGCGACATTTATGGAAAAATAAATTACTCAATATGAACCCATTTAACAATCCTACTAAAAGGTATTGTAAGCAAGACTAGACACACAGTACTGAGACTTACCGTAGTTGACTACAACGTGACGGTCTTGACCAGTAAATCAAGTTTTACTACACAAGATCGAGAAGATACTCACCCAGAACTGGTCTTGCAGCAGTAAATCAGGTTTTAATATTGGTATTGTTCTTGCTTAATCAGGGTTGCACTTACTACAAGAGTCTCGCAAGCCTTGCGAGATCTAATCATTAGTTATTGAACTAAGTAATGTTATTATCAAATGACAAATTATCTGTTCAGTTTTTACATAAAACTAGCTAAAGGCTGCAACTTCTCTATCTGATGATGACGTTAATGATTCTTAACCTATCTCCATTTTCGGTATCGTCTCTATCTTTCTGCTAGTCTTACATGCAAGACCAAGACTGGTTTCCGGACAACACTATAGATATCCATGAGCTGGGCTAACCATGCCAGCTACAGCCATGTAACTATTTCAATTCATAAAACAAGATCAAATTGAAACTACACTCAAATATTTCTGTTTAGTTTCTGCATTTACTTTGAACTATGATTCTCTGTTAAAAACAAATTGTTCCAGAAAAGCAGCATAATAATTGTCAAATATAAGCACCAATGCTAAATAAAATTACCACACATAAGAATATGTGTCGGTATTCACGATCTTTAGAACAATTTTCTCTGTTCGTTCCCGCGTCCCTATTTCTATCTTCACATCTCGACACAGCCACAAACGGAAAGTGGTGCTTATCTGACATCACCTGAGCTTGCTCGTACACGACCTGAATTAGAATTAGAGTTGACAGTTTAAAAAAACGTCCGATCCCCTGATTGGGGCTAAGACTTAGGAGAGAATTCTCGTTGCTTTTAAAGCTAACTTGAATGTTGCTTTATTTCTATGGTATTGTTTTTATTTTATTTTTTATTTCAAGGTGTACTAAGAACAGCAAAGTTAAGGTTTGGCTTTTATTTAAATTGTCTTATAGATCAAATTTTTGAAATGAGACAGTTGACGATTGCTTAATTTAATGATTTGTTGCGTGTCGTTGGTGTAATAATAGCGTCACTCCATATTTTCCCGTGGATGCGGTGAACCAGCTAAAGGATGCGCTAGAATAGCGGGCAGTTTTCTTTTAATTAAAATCCACTACGAACTTCAAGACGCCTGTTAAGCGTGGAGATTATGGGAAATCCCTCCTTTTTATGGAGAAAACCTATATCCAGCAGTGGACTTTCACAGACGGAGGCACAATATTATGTTACCTTCACACCAATTGAGCTTTTCATTCTGATTATCAATATAAAGCACTGTATAGCAACCTATACGCTACATATAATAGTCTTCCTTTATGCGTACTAATTGAAAAGGTACCAAGTCAGGTTGCATTCGTGTTAATTCATTCATGTTAAGATTCAGTCTGGATTGTATGTCATTAGTAACACACACACACACGCGTATGTGTGTGTATGTGTATGTAAACCATTTTTACTTGAGCTGTTTAAGTACCAATAATAAATGTTTATGTAAGTATAATGGCGACTACTTAAACGGAAATCAGGCTGTCACTTCAGTACTACTTGTCCAGTTTTGATATTGAAGTAGGTGTAATATACATATGTGGGTAGTTCGTAAATTTATATATTAGAATATGAAAAATATTTACCCTCTCTCTTGCCAGTTGGATGTTGTATCGTACTACTGTTTTTATTGTGCTCCGTGAATATATGAAGATTCCCCTGAGATAGACATACATACATATCAGTAGGAATAGTATTTTAAAAACTGCAACAGAACGATCAAAACCCATCTGCTAGTTTATGCGTGAAACTAGAACAAATAGACGAACAGCAAACAAGGCATAGCTTCCATTTTAAAAGCCCTTATTAATTAGTCGATCTGAGTAAGACTTTTTTAAATATCTTTAATGTACAGAAAATGGCTTTTTACAATTTTATAACAGTATAAACAGATAAAAAACTGTCATTTAATAATAAAAACTAATTTGTTAATTAATACTAAAATTCTATCTATATTATCTATCTAATTCAACATATATAATTTTGTATTTTTAACACAAAAATTAGTCGTATACGTTACATAAAATCTTGACAAAAAAAAACCAACTTCCAATGCAAAACACGTACATTTGGACTTTCAAAGCCGAACTTATCATCCGTCCAGTATTAGGGGGGTGCAAGCGGAGCCGCGGTTGGCTTTTTACAATATGGATGGCCGCTGTTTCGAGACCCCGCTTTTTCCACTATAAACATTGACCGGCATTATTTTAGAATCGGGTCAAAATGAGAGCGACGAGCGATAAAGATAAATTTACTAAAAGTATCTATTTCTTATTTTCAAAGCTTTTGGAGTCAGCCGTAAATGGCAACATCGTAATATTGATATATTGACCTGATCACAATAAAGTATTTTTTTTTTGTTTTTATTAAATAAAATGACTTTTCTCTCCTAAAAAAAATGTATGCGTTTATATCTCTCAGTAACTAATAATAATAAAAAAATGAGGGTAGTGCGCGTCGCATTACGCTGCAACTTCAGCCCGCCAAGCTGCTTCGCCGCACGACTCGCCGGCCGGCGCAGGCGCAACATTGTCTAGTACTGGCCGCGCGGAGATAGTTTGCCGATGAGTACGCTCCCTCACTTTTAGCGACCGCGTCCCATGCTCCTTTAATTAGTATCGTTAGCAACGCAAATTTTATGTAAACTATGTGTACTAACTGCTGTGTGACAACGTCGTGATAATAGCACCACTCTATCTCTTCCCATGGATGCTGTAAGAGCTAGCTAAGAAATGAAACAGGATACTGAGCGACAACTGTATCCTGTTTTTCAATCAAATCTACTGCTATCACCGAGACGCCTACCAAACATGTAGATTAAAACAAATCCCTCCTTTTAAGGTGGAGTCCAATGTGCAGCAGTGGACTTCAATGCGCAGATGATAACCATGAAAGAAATTGTTAATATTATCACAAAGAGTTTAGTACTTATCAAGTTTTTATACTCTTTTGTCAACGCTACTGACCATAATCTTGACGTTACGACGCCATCGGCAAACTTTTTCAGTTTATACATGTGATAATCAACCTACGTAATCCCACGGCTGGGTAGGAGTTATGTTTGGATGTGACAGGAACAATGATTTCTAAAATATAGAAGAGATTTCAGTTAATTTTGAAGATAAATAGCTTAAAGTTTTGCACATACGTCCGACTTCTTCCAAACTTATGGAAAACAGGCTCTTATGATGACCAGCGATGAGATCATAAGACTACTAAAATGAGACGATTTCTATCCTCCTTGTTTATCCATAAAGCAAAAACTGACTGCTGTGTTCCGATTAGATGATAAGATACTCATCATCATCAGCCCGAAGTCCACAGCTGGACATGCGCCTCCTCCTTAAAAAGGGGGAATTCGCCATAATCTCCACGCTTGACAGTCGTCTTGAAGAATGCAGTAAATTTTGAATGAATAACAGGATAAGGCTGCTACCCGTTATCCTGGTACATCTCTTAGCTCACTGATACCCAAAGCTGTCTATATCGATCCCCAGGGGTCGACGGTGACCTGCAAGGGGTTCACGCCAACTGTCAAAAACACATTTGAAGTTAATAAATTTACAATGATTTTATATTAACTACTTTTGGGGGTCTACCCAAAAGTGAAAAACATCACAAGTGGTCTACAAGACAAAAGTTTGAAGACCTCTGCCTTAACTGGTTCTCACAGCAACCACAGGGAGTAATGAGGTGATGCTATTATTATGCCGGTGTCACGCAGCAAAAGGTATACACTTACGTCCTCATATTCACTGACTCTAGACACACTCACTCCTTAGGAGTAACGACACATCTGCATTAAAATCGAAACAGTAAGTAAATCACTCTATCTCGAATCATGCAGACGTCTATGGATGGAAATGAGTACCCACATACCCATCAGGTAGGCTATATGCTCATGTTTTTATTAATTTTTATTATTTTAAGTACATTGATGTTCAAGGGGTGATAAGCACGATTCGCGATCGTAAAGATAGCGAGTTGGATCCCGGTCTTGCACTACTGGGTTATTTCAAAGATAGTGTAGTAGAAATGAATATGGACTAGAGGTGACGATTGTGATGATTTTTTTACTAGGTATTCGTAGAGTATTATTAGGAAAATATAAGAAAAAATAAAACCGCGCTGTTTTGGCATTCATTTTTTTTTATATTTAAAATAAATTGAGTTTGCTTGCAATTCACCGTAAACTGTTTGCGTGATTCGCAATACGACAATTCGCTCTAGTCCGAGACTTGACAAATCCGCGTACATAAAAAGCGTGGAGAAGGGCGGAATGTTCGAAACAACGGCATCTCCATCGCCAAGGGGAATACGTAACGACGCGTCGTATTCTGTTATTCTTTACTATAAAATCTTTCCATCGTAAGGTGAAACTGTATTGAATAAAGGAAATCGTTTATTTTGATGTTATTTTTACGAGGAAACCTCTATTAGATTGCTCTGTCGCTGTTATATTGCGCACTATTACGAATTCTCTGTAATGGTGACCTGTCCCGGATTCACTTCAGTCTGTTTTCCTGTGAAATGCTTCAGTTTCTTTGTTATAAACAAACTTACAATAGATCCGCCTAAATGTTTTTTATATTTGTATAATTGACAATATTATTGTCAATCAGTTGACTACTAACTATTAAGACTAATAACCACATCTATTGCGACTAATCTATAATGATAAAATAACTGCCAAACATTGTAATTCTGATGCGAATATAATAATAATTACAGAGTAATTTTATAACATTTAACAATGTTTGAAAATATTTGTACGCCACTGAATATTGGCATAACATAGGGAACTTTAAAACAAAATACATCTTGTTCTTACCACCTAAGTTAAACAAATAATAAATGAATTAAATTGAATTATATGTTTTATAAGAAAATTGAGAAATGCAAAATCTCTCACACTTCTGGTGAATTAAATCTATTTGAAACTTTGCAAATGTATGTTGTTCTGACAACAATATGGTTTGAAATGTATATTCCAATGAGATAATTTCACAATAGAGCTTGGAGGTGGATGACAGATCTCTGCATGGCTACTAGTCAACCGATCAAGTTTAGAGTCATTAGATTTGTCTTAACAAGTCCTATTACAGTCATCTGATATCGAGAAACCAAGCGAGATTTTTTATTTTTTTTAAATAAAATAGTTTTATTTATTACAAATGGATCTAATTTTAGCAAGTACTAGTAGTAAGTGGAAAGAAGTGGTCTCTACCTAAACCAACTCTTCAGTAGTATAGTGGTCAGTATCATTAAACGATCGTAGCAGGTGGAAAGAAGATAACATACCAGTTCATACCACTGCCTACTCCAATGGGAAAGAGGCGTAACTGTATGTATGCATGTAGTATGTATGTCTCTGCCTACCCTTATGGGATATCGGCGTGAATGTATGTATGTATATATGTATAACTCACACATTTTTTTAAAATACAATTAATCGAACCAGGGGCAGAATCCATAACAAGAGAAGCGATTGTTCACGTCTATAACACTTTTTAAAATAAAAACCGATAATCTACGAACTACACCGAGATCGAACGATCTCAATATATAACACAAAATACAGTGCGTCAGGGCAAGAAGGATCTTTATCAGACACGAAATGGGAAATGGATTTACAATTGAACATGATTTAACAACATCGTATCAAACTGCGAGAATACTTAAGAATTTTAAATCGGAACTCTATTCCGTGCAGTGAAAGTTCAAAATATGATTCACTGATTAACAGTTTATCGTTTGCCCAATAATACATAAATAGTGCAAACAAGTTTATTCATTTTAACACCACTGAATACAACATCTTTGAGGTCAACATTTAAATAGACTCGTATCTAGAGGAATGCCCTTTTCGGCTTGACAAATAGTCTTGGGACAGTTTGAGCTTTTGGAACATATCTGAGAAATATTTATGGTACAAGTCTTAAATAAATTTGTAGGTCAATATAAACGAAGTTAAAAGGTTTAACTATATTTGGTAACAAAACTCTGAGATGTTAACTTGTTAAGTGATGTGATAAAAATTTATAACTCGTACAATGGTTTTAAATTATTAAATGTTAAAGTCCTTTAGCCGGTTTTGCAAAACATAAGATTATATAACATTTTTAACTCTTTTTTTATTTTATAAGAACACTCAAACTATGAAACATCTCCATCATCAGCACGTGGTAATCCACTGCTAAACATGGGACTCCTAAAAAAAGAGGGATTTATCGTAACGGCGACGCGGCTTACGTTTTCAAACGTTCGCATAGATTTTCTTCGAGGTTCACTCGAATGGAACTGCTAACCCTGACGCTCTTAACTTCGTTACCCAGAACTCCAACTCTAACTGAAGGTTTGACCCATCATTTAATCGTCAGATATCAAAAAGATTATAGTACTTACACCGTGATTCAGTAAGTGAAAAACCTTTACAGAAATTTTTTTTTTACCTTTACAGAAAACCACTTCCAAATCGCGATGGGCACTCAACTACTGCAATATGGCTACCAATGGCGACTAGAATATTCGCACCAATCAGCTATCGAACGCTACCCTTCACCCCTTGAAGCCACGCTACCTAACGAGCAATTCTATTTCCAAATTTAAATTCCGTACTGAATCATCTTTTATTTTTGTAGTATCCGACTCTTTCTGTAACATCCGACTCATAACACACTTTACCTCATAACATACTTTTATTTTGTAAGAAGATAATGTACACGTTGCCTCCCTGTTATATAATGATAACACAAACCGTATTATGGTTACACCCCTAACAGTCAGTCATCAGTGACGGAAATATAATGCAAGTCTTGTTGACTTACTTTAAGGACATCTCAGCAATAATGTAATAATAATACAAGCAACCATTTCTACCCGCGTAAAACTATATATTTTTTAGTTAAAAATAGCTTCAAAAGCCAATCTTAACCTGCATGGATAACATATTTTTGCCACCCCATAGCAACCGTACACATCTTGTGTCATAAAAAATCTAAACCTCTGCACAGACTCTAAATATGCAAAAACCATGTGGATTCATTGCTTCGTTGATGCAGTAGAAATACAAAGCAACATACACATATTCACATTCATAATAATAGAGACCCATTGAAGTCTCCCGGATATGAGCCTCTTCCATATTAAGAATTTGGCTTGGATTATGTAATAAACTACTGCGATCTCCAACACCTGCCAAACGTGGAGATTATAGCACATACCTCAAAATAAGAGGAGACATTTCCATCAGTAGACTTCCAAGGCCTAATGCTAATAATGATGATGTAACGGACTAACAAATTTTATACGTCACCAATTAACGTTGTTCGACGTAATAAAGTCTTGGTAGAGACAACATTGAATCAAAAATTATTAATTTTACTAACTATATAAATCTCATCGTATCTAAGTTATGAATTTAACCATTTCAAGGTGAAGAAACTGAATTGAGAAATTGAATTTAACGTAAAGTAAAATCTAATAATCTAGCCGAGGCTCTAGCGCCCTGCAGACCAGACCAATCTTCACAGATGAATGGACGGTAAAATTAAATTTGTGCAAAGACAAATATCGTACGAACGGTGAAAATTTGAGACAGATAATACTGATGTCAGTTCCGTCAAAATTCTTGTAAATCCAGGTACCTAGTAGGAATAATGTAGGCCATCTGACTACTGAAACCACAAAACCGTGTCCTTTTTATCCAGCAGTTGCCAGCTTATCCGCATAATAACAGAAATTGTTTTCTTATGGTAATTCAGAAAGCAAGGAAAAACTTTTATTCTTAACTGTTCGACTTTGTTTGCGAGTTCAAGAGACCACTGAGGTAATTGGGTTAGAACGTAATCTTGCTATTATTATCTTAGCAATATCAGTTTAACTATATCTAACTTCGAATCAAATAAATCATTTCAATCATATACGTAACGAAAGTAGGACACCGTTGAGATCGGGGAATATTTTTCAAGTGTGTCTAAAAATATATTTCTCTTTTATAATAATGGTTGTGACATTTCACAATTCCGTGACTTCACAACCCCGCATAGTGTTAATTTAGTTTCATCATCAATATCATCATTATCATCAGCCCGTGGAAGCCCACTACTAGATATAGGCCTCCTCCTTAAAAAAGAGAGATTTTCCATAATCTCCACTCTTGGCAGACGTCTTGGAGGTCGCAAATTTTGACTAAATAACAAGATACCGCTGCTGCCCATTATCCTGGTACATCCTTTAGCTGATTCTCACAGCACAGTTTCCAGAAAGAATTGGAGTGAAGCTATTATTAAGCCGGCGCCGCAGCTATTATTAATTGGCTATTAACTTAGTTTAATTTAATATTTTTAAATTTGATTTAAATAATAAAACAACATAACTGGGCAGCCAGGGTGAATTTAATGGGCATACAAATTGGAAAAGGATTTAATCCAGATCTAGCCACTTTTGAGATAAATATTTATTTTTGACATTTACCCTATAAATTCTTCATTAGTGTCGTGCAATGTTTCTTGGGCAAAAGTTTATATTTTTAATTCATTTAGTTGTTTGTTGTTGTTACAATGTTTTTTTATAATGTGTAGCACCAGCATAACAATAGTTTCTTTTTGTGGGTGCTGTGAGAACCAGCTAAGGGATGTACCAGGATAACGGGCAACAGCGTTATCCTTTAACATTTACTGCGATCTCCAATACGCTTGCCAAGTGGAGATTATGGTAAATCCCTGTTTTTATAGGAGATAGCCCAAATCTGACGGTGACTTCCAAGGATGATGATGAATGTGAATTACGAATGGTATAGTATTATACTTTGGTCGTAGCAAGTGGAAAGAAGTGGTATCTACCTACCCCAATTCTTCGGTAATATAATCCCCGCCTGTCACGCGGGAGAACGGAGTTTCATTCCCCGCCGGAGAGCCAAGGAAAAAGTCAGGATTGTATGTATGTACCATATTACATACGGGTACTTATCGCCATTTTTTGTGAATTCGCTCCTTTCTGCTTTGCTAAGTCCGAATATAAAAGTGAATACTTAGACCACGTGCAGTGGTGGAAGAGCTGATCGTATCAGGGAACTACAGATTTACAGTAGATTTCAGAGACCTTTCAGAGATACCTCGTTAAAAGATTTTTGGAACCCCTTTCGGCATCTAAACAAATAAACAGTAACACTTAAGTCCTAATCTACCATTAATTTTCACGTCTACTGCACAAGCTTAAGAACAAATATCAAATTTCACGTTTTCTTGTGATAATATAATCGAATAATTTAGTTTTCACTGAACAGTCTCTAATAGAATATTCAACAGGTCCGAAAAACCGATACAAGACCGAAATACTCTCGATACCGATGCCTAGTAAGCCAATAAATCCAGCCCGCTGACCACAAGACCGCCCTCGACCGTTAAGACAAGGGTGTCATTGTGGTACAAGATATAAGAAATAGTATAATTATTTAAAACAAAATATCTCTATATATGTCTCAAATGATGTTTATTTTGTTGTAGATAAACTGAGTGAATAGTTTGTTGAAAACTGAGAGAAATCTCAATTGAATGAACGACCGAATGTAGAAACAGGGTTTTGGAACAAATTGAGAGCCTAAATCAAAGTCGATAGGAGATGTTTTAGGGCCACCGTAAGAGGCACTGGCTATTGAAGGCTAAAAGAAGATGGCTAATGAACTCACTACTAAAGATGTTCAATAAAAGCAAAAATCGAGAGTAGATTAAATAAGAAAACGGATCCTAGTAACTAAGATTCTGGTTAAAACAGTCAAGAAAATGTATTTAGCCCCAAGCTTAGACATCAGATTGTCGTAGAGTTAAATTAAGAATATAGCTAAACAAAATATTGTATCTCGTGACTTAGACCAAAAATCAGTAAGAGCCAAACTTTCTTCATAATACTATAAACATTCCAATAATCGATGTGTTCCGATGGAAAAGATATCACCTTCAAGAGGCCTGGCTAGGAGACCTTCAAAATGTCGAATATGGTACATGTCTCTGATGTAAGAGTAAATATCTTGTGGCTATTCGTATATCTTTGAAGGGACAGATATCAGATGAGTAATTTGTTTTTATCCAGTTTCACTATAAAAAAATCGTAGCAATTAATATTATCTAATTATTGTTCAGAGAAAGATTTAAAAAGATATAGAAGTGACAGCCAAGGTATTAATATATATATATATATATAT
>WUAW01004356.1:11556-26414 GCA_017165845.1 Thaumetopoea pityocampa | reverse complement strand
TTATAAGATATCGGCGTGAGTGTATGTATTTATGTCACTTTATCTTCCGGCGCCCCGGTGCCACATATCAATGCTAATGTGAATAAATAATAAATAGTAAATAATAATAAATGGATCACTGCGTGCGAAACGGTATTCAGAGTGATTTTGTACTTTTATTATAATGTTTAATCTGCAGAAATAAACAGTTTAGGGTTTACCTTGACACGGGATTCCATTGTTTTGCCACGACTGTTGTCCTTTTACGTAAATTAGCATTGTAATTGAAACAGCGTGGGTGTTTACAAGATTTAACTGTGCCTCATACGACGACGTGGGAACCAATTGATTCATTATTAAATTTATTTATGACTACGTTTCGACCGCGGCTGCACCCGCGTGAATGTCGGCTTTCGCGTTAAATGAAAAATCCCGAATCATTGATTTACAAATGCCAAAAAACCATTTTTACTTCAGCTCTTGTTCCATAACGATGGTAATTGTGCGGTAACAGAACTTAACTAAATGTAGTCCCTCTCTATCTTTTTCTAATGTCAAACGCCAAAACGAGATAGCGATAGAATAACGTCTACTGAAACTGAGATCAGGTTGTATCATCAGTTCTACCAAACCAAATTTGATGAGACCTACTGCAGTATTTAAGACTGCAAAACTGTGAGCAAAATTTACCCTTTGGTTTTTGCGTAAAACTCGAACAAACAAACATTTAAACGGAAAAAAATAAACGATGGTTCGACTTCAGAAGCCCTTAATTATTTGATCTGAGTAGAATTTTTTGAAATATCTTTAATATAGAGATAATGACATTTTACAATTTTAAAATAGTATAGAATAAGATTAACAAATAATAAGTGCATTGGTAGTGTAGTGGTTTTAGACACGGCTTACGATCGAAGGGTCGTGGGTTCGAATCCCGGTCCCGTACCACTGAGTTATTATTTGTAATTCATGTACGATCTACATTGTAGACACCAATGTACTTAACGGAGAAGGAAATCTTCGTGAGGAAATCTACATACCCGCATGGGTGTGTGAAGGCCTAATCCCCCTCCTGATCAGGGGAGGTCCATGCCCCTGTAGTGGGGACGATATGGACTGGGGATGATGATAGAATAAGAAATAATAGATTTGATAAAACAATGGAAACTGTGTCTAACAGCGAACCCTGATAACCAAAGCAGATATTTCTATAGATTATATGTATGCCTAGCTAGGAGTTCTGCACCTAATTATATTAATAATGACATCTTTACACTGCCAAGCAAACTAACGAAATTAGGTTAAATGTTTTACCACTCCTCGTATGATAACACTCATTGTTTGTGTTACAATAGTATTTACAGTACCTGATTAGGTAGAGTCGTCTCGATCTATGCTAATGCTTGTTTAATAATTCAAACATTAATGTGTAAGAGTATGTTTTATTACAAAACTATAGATATAACACCTTATATATCTTATTATCATCATATCAGCTCACAGACCTCCACTACTGGTCATAGGCCTTCTCTAATGATCGCCAAACTGAGCAACTACGAGCCGCCTGCATCCACTGATTGCCCGTAAGCTTCATCAGGTCATCGTTCGACCTAGTCGGTCCACCTAATAATATGTTATATATCTACTGGCTTTTGCCCGCGGCTTCGCTCGCATGATTGTCGATTTTCCGCTATAGGGGAAATCCCGAAACAATCGTACATTTGCATATATAAAAAGCAATAAAACCACTTTTACTTGAGCTCTCGTGCCTTAACCGCGGCTACTAAAACAGGGATCAAGCTGTCTTCAATTCAATTGGACCGATTTTGATGAAACATGCCGTAGTATTTAAGTCGGAATAGTAGGTACCTTTAAGACTGTAACAATTTGACCAAAATCTACCTACTGGTTTTTGGATGAAGCTCAAACAAACAAACAAACAAAGATCGACGGATTTGGTTTCAAAAGTCCTTAATTGGTTGATCTGAGTAGTTTTTTTTTAATATCATTGGTTTAAAAAATTTGACATTTAAGAATTTTATAATAGTATAGATAGATATATTATCTAATTACGATTGCTGTGTATTGGTGGTCATTAGTACAGAAAGCGGGGTCACTCACTACCTACTATACCGATCAGTCTTCAAACTGATGGCACACCTCTAACATCCCTGAGTAAGAGTGACAAAAAATTTACACAAAAGTAACAAATTTTTCTAATGCAATCTCATAAGATAAGGAGGTACATTTACACTCTTATTAATAAACACGGACTACAGCTGGTTTAAGCTAATCTGTGGTTTGTCCTTTTCAATCTTAATAAATTTGTAATGATATAGAAAGGGACAAACCACAAATTAGCTTAAACCAGGTATAAATATTTTTATTAATAAGGCCAATAGAGTATAAAAGATATAGAGATTATAAAATATAGAGGTAAATACAAAATAAGCTATAACATTCATGCTATCTGATGTCATTTTAATACTGTCACATCTGTTGTTAAGTAGCTAAAAATTTGTTTTTAAATAGTAGTATTTTAGAAATTACATTTGCACAGTAAAATCAAAAGATGCTGAGCGAAGCTCGGCCATCCCCGATTCTAATGCAGCAAATAATAGTGTTGGTATTTATTTTGCAATGAAACACCCGGATATAAATAACTTTACTGCGACTGCGCATGTTCAACTAAATCGCATGCACCCGAACTTCAAAGGGGCGAGTGTTTATGATATACCTACGTTATCTGGTACGCCGTAGATTTTATTAGGTCCCAACATAATTAGTTATTACTATACCCTATCCGAGATATGAAAAAATAAAATGTATGCAAAGAAAATAATGGCTCTATTATTTTCTTACTCGACACAAACATGGCGGGTATAATCCAGCTGAATCAAAAAATACTCCTTCCTATATAAAATATTCACTTTTGTAGTACACTAAATTGTTAGCATGTAAAAATGAATAAATATATGCAATCATAACCTTTTGAGGTTCTTTTTATTATAAGATAAACCGTCATATTTTTTATTTAAACAAATTAATATACGTAAATAATATTGTAAATTATATTTAATAAAATAGTGTTTTCCTTGAACGCATAAAGGTATTTATTCTTTTACGTTTTATCATTATAAAATTGGCAACATTTCTACGATTTACTTACATTTTTCGTATCTTGGATAGGGTAGGTAAAGTAAAAATTCGGCAGTCGTTATTTGTACCCTTTCTATCTTGTTCTTTTTTAAGTTATGGATGCAGAAAACGTGCATACAGTTATATATAGACATCCATAGAAGATTCTAGACAAATGTCTTAACACACAGAACATCCTACAATAGGACTAACGAATCTGTACTCCACTGTGAATGAACTACCGATACTGCTATATAACTAAGCTACTGTGATACTGCTAGGCGCTAAGCTCTTTTGAGCACATCTCGCAGAGAAATCTTAAGACTTGTTCGCCCAGCATCTCAGCATCTTGAAGTGCTTACTACAGCATGAGCCAATAGCGGATTCTCCTCGGGGAGAATATTATACCTACTGTTCCGACCCTGATACAAATACGTTTGTACTCCTGAGGACAAGCAGTGCTGTTATTGTTATATCTCCTGGGCTTGTAATTTCGCGAACTTAACCATCCAATCAGAACACAGTAATGCCTAGAGCACAGTGCGTTACATTTCCTAGATTATATTTAGTTTTAATTTAATCGCTAATTTCCATATTTCTGTAAAATTTCTTCAGCTGAGACTATCAATCAATTAATTAAACAATTGCGATTAATTGATTATACTATTGTATAGCACGAAATATACGGAATAATAGCCGTGTGGCGCCGAGATAATAATAGCGTCACTCCATATCTTCCCGCGGAGACTGTGAGCACCAGCGTAGGGGTGTACCGGGAACATGGGCGGTAGCGTTATTTTGTTCAATCACAATCTACTGCGATCTCCAAGACGCCTGCCAAGCGGGAAGATCATGGCAAAACCCTCCCGTTTAAGGAGTAGGCGCATGTCCAGCAATGGACTTCCACCGGCTGAAGATAATGATGTTGATAGCACAGAAAGCGTATATATTTTCAGGATAAAAAGTAGGCATTATAATAATAATATTCTGGACACTTTTTCACACACACTGATCTAGTCCCAAACTAGGATTGCACGTATCTTGGGTATTGGACAACGATATACATGCTTATATAGATAAATACTATACATAAATAGATAAATACGGCCATGACACGGAACAAGCATTTGTGCTCATCATACAAATGTTTGTCCCTACCAGGATTCAAACCCGGGACTCGTTGGCACAGAAAGCAGGGTCACTGCCCACTGTACCGATCAGTCGTCACAAATAATGCTAATAATGCTTACGTGATTCTTGTGGTTAGATAAAATATGTATTTGAAAGACACCAAACGGTTTATGGTAAGTGCAAGCCCGTCGACCTATGGGTACCCACACCACACCATATTCCATTCTTACAGAATGATAAAAAGTAGGTTTAATCACTGAATACTTTAACTGGCCCAATGCAAAAAATCATGTTTATTTATTCTACCGTTGACGAGTAAACGCATTTTCACATTTACAATCATCTCCAGTCCGTTCCCAAAACATGTGTATGTATCTCCCTAATCAGGAGGGGAATTAGGCTGTAGTCTACTACGCTGGCCTAGTATGGGGTAGTAGACTACATGCCCCCATGTGGGCGCGCAGGTTTCCTCACGAACTTTTCCTTCTTCGCTTAGTATATTGACACATGAATTAGAAATAACTCATTAATACGGGACCGGGATCATACCTACGACCTTTTGTTTGAAAGCCATGGCTTTCAATGGTGTCAAACGTGTTTGACACCATTGAACTACCTTACACCTCTATATCTATACTATTGTTATAAAATTATAAATGTCAAATTTTGTATAATTAAAGATATTAAAAAAACTACTCAAATAGACTAATTAAGGGCTTCTGAAACCAAATCCGTCGATGTTTGTTTGTTCGAGCTTCACGCAAAAACCAGCAGGTAGATTTTGGTTAACCAATTACAGTCTTAAAGGTACTATTCCTACTTAAATACTGCGGTATATTTCATCAAAATTAGTCCAACAGAATTGAAGATACAGCTTGATCTCTGTTTTAGTAGCCGCCGTTATGGTACGAGAGCTCAAGTAAAACTGGAACTTAGACTTTTTTCTTATATAAATTTATATGATTTTTTTCGGTATTTCTCATGTAGCAGAAAACCGACATTCACTCGGGTGGAGCCACGGCAAAAGTTAGTTTATAATAATCACGAATAATTAACTAATTTATTTTGTCTGCATTCATATTTCAGCTTTTCTCGATTCACTACTGAATATAGGACTCCATAAACAACTTTATAAAGGCCTATTTATTTATATTTATGTTTATTAACTGTGACGCAAACGTCACGATTCTCTGTCCTATACTTACTTCATCCAACCATTACCGGCCACCTTGCAAAGTTCATTAGTTTATCTAGGTAGAGTACGTTCTACGCTAAGTTTGCGATTCGCAGTCTCGTCTACATCGTCGGTTCTACAACAGACATGACTCAACCATTTTTAGCTTGCTGATTCTGCGAGCTGTCAATGACTTTGGTTCTCAAATTGTTTCTCATTTCAATTTTTCAATTCAATGTTGGCAGTGAACTTTAGTCAAAATAACGCGTCTATATATATACGTTCTAGTAACGCTGTTCCGGATTCACATGAATTAACTATTCACATATCCTGTGCTTCCACTGGATCTAAATTGTCTACTTAATTTCAAATTAATCACTTCCTTAACTTTGCTGTTTAGTTTAATAAAGAAAAAATCGTAATCGTACTTAAAACTGATATGGGATCGAATTTCAGATATTCACTTTTATGATACTCCAGCTCTTTGTATTTCTTTTGCTAACTTCAAAGCAAATA
Organism: Thaumetopoea pityocampa; assembly: GCA_017165845.1. Lineage (NCBI taxonomy): Eukaryota > Metazoa > Arthropoda > Insecta > Lepidoptera > Notodontidae > Thaumetopoea > Thaumetopoea pityocampa. Next base: position 20,476 of record WUAW01004356.1, on the reverse strand, counting down.
AATATGCCTTTCTTTTATTTTATACTTCTGAAGCCTAAAAGTCAGGTAATAAATAGATTTTCGTGTCCTAAGATACAAATTTATAGGTATAAGTGGTGGATGTAACAAAGTATTTTTTTAGAAAATCACGTTTGACATGTGTCAAGACTTTAATAAATAGATCCAAATTAGGCTAGAGATAGATAATGACAACCTACTTTAGGCTACCGTAGTGGAATATGGCCTAACTCTTTAATTCCGAGACAGGAGAACTGTAACTGCGTTGAAACTGTAGATGATAATTACGAATGCTGGAGTCAACCGAACGCGAATCACGGCAATATTATGCGATCGCAACACACGAGTTGGTCTTCGGAACTGTAGGCGGATGCTGAACGGCTTTTGTGAGCGTGAGCCCCACATAACCAGCGTCTCCTAACCCTCGGTATAATGGTATACGATAGGCATTTCCATCCATTAAAAAGGGTGAAATGGTTTAATTACTTATGAAGATTTGAGCAGGTCGTAGCCTAATGAAGAGCCAGCATTCCTGTCAATTTTCGAATTGAGCAACTCTTGCTACACCTGTATATATTACCAATTCTAATAACTACTTCAGACCTGACCACCTCCGTTTTTTGGAAGATAAGTTTTTGTCGCAGAGACAAACTTATATGAGAGTACTCCGAGTCAATTTGCGCTATGTATGAAAACTCCTGCTAACTAAAATACTTTGCAACGGCCTCATGACTCCTTAGAAGGATATAGGATCCACTGCCGATATACTACCCCTTAATGCTTCTGATGACACCTAAAACAATAGGTCGTAATAACATTTCTCGTCGCAAAGATTATCGAAAGTTTCGGCCACAAGGATGAATCATCAGTCTCAGACAGCAATCTATCATCATTATCCTCAGCCCTTAAAAGTCCACTGCTGGGCATGTATCTCCTGCTTAAAAAGGAGGAATTTGCCATAATCTGCACGTTTAGCAGGCGTCTTGGAAATTTCAGTAGATTTTGACTGAATAACAAGATAACGCTGCTGCCTATTATCCTGGTGCTTCTCTTAGCTGGTTCTTATAGCATCCACTGAAAAAAAAATGGAGGGATGCTATTATTATGTTGGCACCACGCAGTCATATATCAAGTATCAATAGCATCAGATTTTACGTCGATGTAATTCTAAAAACAGGACTTCTTGATAATAATTTAAATTAGAAATCTGATAATCAATAATATCGGCAGACATTAAAATGAATATCCCATCAAGTATTGCAATAAAGAGAAACTCATCATAATACATCCCGATGCATTTGGTGTAAATCAACTGTGATGTACCTACGCTTGCATTAGGCTGCGGGCGGTTGGTGAACTGTTTGTTTTCCAGTCAGCCTGTCAAACATGCTGCTGTACAGGGCGTAAACAAAATATTATTTATGTTAGGAATGCACTATTTATAGCAAGTCGAAGTGAAGTTGTTAGATTAAATTTTTAATTTTTGGCAGAATCATTATAATCTGGGCTTAGCTATAACTTTCACGTAGGGAGAGTCCTAAAATGCACCAAAGAAAATTAGTTTTATTACTGTGACTACACTCTATTAAAAAGCAAGGCTTTAGACCAATGATACCCAAAGTGGTCTATATCGTCCCCTAATGTGGATGGAGACCTATAAGGGGTCTACGCCAACTGTCAAAACCACATTTGATGTTGATAAATTTGCAAAAAATTTATATTAACTACGCTTTGGGGTCCACCCAAAAGTGAAAATAATTACAAGTGATCTACAAGACAAAAAAGGTTTGAGGACGTCTGCTTTAGACGTTAATAAAACTATCCAAATGAAAATTACATAAACAGGTGGAAACAAAAGTGCAAAATAAATTAATATTCTATGAATATTTCCGCTTTTACTTAAACCAAAGGGAGAGGGGTACGAACCTACGGATGAGGAATTAAACAAATAACGAGTCTAAAATAACTGTCTTGTTTAAATTTTGTTTTATCTTTTTTCTATTGAACTGATATCTTAATAGACCGTTATGAACATTTTCCTTTTGCATTATTAGCAAAACAGACGTTATGGAAATCGCAACAGTTATTCGTTGAAATGCAGAGTAGTGTTGCTTAATACCATGGTATATTAATAAGCCGATGTTCGCAAAAACAATAGAAAAAATGACTTGTCTCTATTATCATACCAGAGGTATATATTAAAATATATTTATATATAACTGCTACGATTAATTACCCAGGCAAACCTTTCTTTTAATATCATTGCAGTATCTAAAATAGAAATAGTTTTTAATTTAAAAAAAACTTACTTCAACGGCTGAATTTTAGGCTTAATAATATTTTGGAGGCAAACTAACTTACCACCAGTTTCCCATAACGACTTGCATCAGCAGAAGCAGTAAGCACAACACTCTCCAAACAAGCCTCATAATGCCAAATAACTTTAGAGTCACTTAACAAACATCCTATTTTGTATTTCACTCGCGCTCAAGTTTAACGCACTTCACATGGGTACAGCTAAAATTTAAACAAACCCAAAAAAAAAACTTTAATGCGGTCACAAGAAAACTCAAACAAATATCGCCGAACACAAACATAAACAAACGATAACCACAAAAACTGAAATAACAATATAAGTAATCAGAAACACCGGAGAGGAAAAGAAATAAATAGTTAAAAATATTGAAATGAAAACTTTTTAGAACAAACTTTTTGCTAAAGTTAACTTTTTCCTGGCCACTGTTATTTAAATCGAGACTGATAACTTACAGCTTAATAGATTCGTTGATGAAAAAAAAAATATAATCGAAAAAGTATAATGCAGTCGGTTTACGTTTAGACGAACTCGGAACGCGTTTACGAACCGCGCGCATTGAAACACAAAACCAGACTGGCTTGCTTTAAGCCGTTTGTAAGTATTCCATAGGATTCTCTGCAAGGGGAAGGGTCGCATCGGAGGGCGTTTGGATGCAACACAGCGCAGCACGAATCCATCCAGACCCTTACCACGATCCATCTAAACTTTGAGATTGGAATGTGGCTGTCGCGCAGAATGTCAACGGTCCCTTCGCGCGTAACTGCGGTCGAGTTCAGCGTCATTGCGAAAACTTGTAGTAGTAATGTTTGTTGCAGAAAAAACGTCGATAAGATCATCAATTGTGGTCTTATCCTCAACACGATGAAGTTAATACGATGAAATATTGGCATTTTTCGAAATTGATTTGCTGATCGAATGATGGGATTTAAGATCGTAAATGTCAAACAGATTTTTATTTATTAAGGAAATTTCTTCGTGGACTTAACTGAACAAGCTTTATATTTATAACCACAGACATACTAAACCATTACAATTTTACCCTGAAGTCGCACAAAGTATTCAGAAAGTAACGTACAGTGCATTTCACTAACTTTTACACCATTGCAAATAGTCTATCAAGAATTTTCTTTATCACTTTAAACGCCTTGCAACACATCACTCTGGTATTACAGATATCCTTGTTTAACATACATTCACTCACGCCTTTTCCCTGGCTCTCCGGCGGGGAATCGAACCCCGGTCTCCCTCCTTACAGGCGGGTATACTGACCACTATACTACCGAAAAATTGTGGTAGGCAGAGACCACTTCTTTCCACTTGCTACGATCAAGGTGGCTATCCGTAGCCCATTTTTCGTCCCCGCGGGAAACGAGACGTCCTTGTTTAACGGTTTCTTATATTCTATTCTTATTTTTATTCTTCACTCTCACATTAATCTAGACCCAATCTAAGATCTCTGAATCCTTTTTTTTTAAGACGCGGGGGAAAATCTTAAAAAGATTCCCAGTCATCTATGGGGAATACTGAAGTATGTGGGACTATACCTCACTAAAAATCACCGCGAGGGGCTCCGAGATCTCTTGATAGAACGTCATCGGTGCCCCTCCACCGTGTTGTGCTCATCTAGAGCTCGTCTCAAGGATGTTTCCCTGTAACCTCCCTGTGCTTACGGCGGCATGGAGTCACTCTTGCCACCGTCCTCCTCAGGGTCGCAACTTCAGTAAACATGTCTAAAATACCCACACATTAAACATNGGTATGTGGGACTATACCTCACTAAAAATCACCGCGAGGGGCTCCGAGATCTCTTGATAGAACGTCATCGGTGCCCCTCCACCGTGTTGTGCTCATCTAGAGCTCGTCTCAAGGATGTTTCCCTGTAACCTCCCTGTGCTTACGGCGGCATGGAGCCACTCTTGCCACCGTCCTCCTCAGGGTCGCAACTTCAGTAAACATGTCTAAAATACCCACACATTAAACATCCGCGACTCCAAAAAGTAGACCTTTTATTAAATCTCGGGCATCAGGACCGTAGGGCCCGGCTGGAAGCCGGCCGACGCTGATGAAAATAATCAGTTCTTTCACAGTCCCGCTCGGAGGACTCCTTAAGTGTCACGCAAATAAATACCCCACCACTAACGGAAACAAAAGATATTTGTATGTACATTATAACAGGATAGGAAAATAGTTAAAATAGCAGCAGTCGGCATTCGAGGTGATCTCAAGGTTAAGCAATGCTTACCACAGCCGGATGATAGATGGGTTAACGAATCTAACGGCTAGTTCAGAACTGACATCTTCCGTGTTTTGCAAAGCACGTAAAACAATGGGTCCCAACTGCTGTCTGAATAACAGTAATCAACACAGGGATGACGTCAAACAGCACTCAGTTACCTTGACGCACCCCACAGCCCCACCCCACCCTGACTATTTGGTTCAGTGCTGGCATAAATGAGACTGTATAATAATTACATAATATATCTACATCATCATCCCCAGTCCATATACGTCCACACTATAAGAGCACAGACCTCCCCTAATCAGGAGGGGGATTAGGCCATAGTCTACCACGCTGGCCTGGTGCGGATTGGTGCACACACCCATGCGGGCCTGCAGGTCTCCTCACGAAGTTTTCCTTCTCCGTTAAGTACATTGGTGTCTACATTGAAGGCCGTACATGAATAAGAAATAACTCAGTGGTAAGGGACCGGTATCGAACCTACGGCCCTTCGATCGCAAACCGTGTCTAGCACCACTACAACACTAATGCACATATCGACATTCTAATAATAATCATCTACAATGTAACAGGAACAAATAGCTAATTTTTAAACACAAATATTAAAATCTAGCCACGAACAGCCAATTTATTACTAATATTTAGCAAGTGGAAGGAAGTGGTCTCTGCCTACCCCGGTTCTTCGGTACTATAGTGATCAGTATCCCCGCCGATCATGCAAGAAACCGGGGTTCGATTCCCCGCCGGAGAACCGGGGAAGGAGGCGTAACTATAAATATACAGGACTTGAGGTCAAGTTATGTATTTGAGTCAATGTACCGTTTTAAGATACAAGATTTTCTGTTGATTTATTGATCCTTATGAACAAAATGTACGTACAACTAGAACAACTCAAATAGTTTGTCATGTGCTCGTACGTTTTGACAAGGTCCAGTACAGTCTCATTAATTCTAAAAATTCAAAATGGATTTTTGTAGCTATGCGGATTGATAGACTTCCATAATATATCCATGGGGGCATGCAGGTCTCCTCACAAAGATTTCCTTCTATGTTGAGTGCATTAGTGTCTACAATGACGATTGTGAGTTTAGAAACAGGATCGAACCCGCGACCTTTCTATCGTGAGTATGTAGTACTACTAGATCACCAATGTACTAAACTATCATCACCAGCTTATAAATAGCCCAACAGGTCGGTTATTTAAGACGTAGAAAATAAACTAAAATTAAAATGATTAACAATGAGATTTCACTATAACAGAAGTATTAAGAAAGTACAATATTAATTAAATATAGCCAGTGAAATCGTCCGAGATTTAAAAAAAAATCTATTCACATGAATAGAACCCGCAACTCAATCGCTCGAAATTAAAACCAAACATTAGTCATACTAAACATCGATAAATAATATAATAGTAATTCGCTTCAGACATATTTTTCTTTTTTTGCCTAGCGATATTAAATCTCTTTATATTTTCAGCGTCCTCTCATTTAATTTTACGACAATTTCATTCGAAAACATATATTAGTAGGTAGTAATTATAATCTGTTTCTGCATTGTCCCTCGATAGCCTAGTGGTGCAACCATATATGCCAAGTCTTAAAGTTCAAGTTCGAATCCCAGACACGCACCTCTGACTTTTCGAAATCATGTGCGTATTAATATTATAATTCCGTAATTATCATTTACTTCAAACGGTAAAAAAAAAACATCGTGAGGAAACCGGCATGCCTGAGAGATTTTCTCGACCTCGTGTGAAGTCTGCCAACTCTCATTGAAATCATCTGAGAGGAGACTCACGATAATGTTGTTGATGACTCATAATCTGCTTCTACATTGACCCTACCATAGGTCAAGGTTCGTGCATTCTTTCACAGTTCAATATTTCCTTTTTTGGAACGCTCTTTAAGTTCAATATTTTCCACTACACGTTTCGCTTATAAAAGTCCTAAAACTCTTGTTACGAGAACGTACGGAATCTCAATAATTATATACACTCACGGACACAGTTAACCGCTCACTTGTATCTTTTGTCACCCTGTTTGTTTATCTTAAGTATGGCTTATCGCACTCTTAATTTTTTATCCAGTGCAGTGGGCACTTATGAATAAAACTAAACATTTAGAACCTTGCTTTTGTTCTCAAATGTGTGTCTCTGCTTTTGTAAGAATTAGTCGTTGTTTGATGTTATTACCGTTGACGAAATTATTGTTGTCTTTTAACCTAGTGTTTGAAAGTTGTTTACTTAGTGCCTTTAAGATTACTTTTAGTTTTTGAAACTGAAGATGCAACTGGTGCAGCTAAGGCTCTCGCTTTAGATGGTGTTGGGTTCAGCCACCGTCGCATGACTCGGATACTCTATGTACCTCAGACAATTTCGGGAGACGAGCTCATACACCCAGAAGCCAGATCAAGGTCAACATCGTTGCAATTCTACTCGAAACGATCGCTTTTTCTGATGAAAACGTGATGAACGTGTTGAAAAATCGCTTTTGCACTGCTACTGATGCTCGTATGCGTTTTTTTTGAGGTCAGAAATGTAAGTGTAAGTGAACGCAGGATCAAAAGAAAGAAATTTAAGGGGTTTTGTCCAACTCGCACCCCTGAACTTCTCCCACAGCACTGTAGAGTCAGACTTAGTTTTATGCGAAAATATGGTGATTGGATTGTAGAGCAGTGGAAGAATGTACTGTTATCAGATGAGAGCAAAATAAGCNGAGGTCAGAAATGTAAGTGTAAGTGAACGCAGGATCAAAAGAAAGAAATTTAAGGGGTTTTGTCCAACTCGCACCCCTGAACTTCTCCCACAGCACTGTAGAGTCAGACTTAGTTTTGTGCGAAAATATGGTGATTGGATTGTAGAGCAGTGGAAGAATGTACTGTTATCAGATGAGAGCAAAATAAGCTTAAGAGGTCCAGATGGAAGTCAGCGTGTCTACAGATGTAAAAATGAGAGGTTTTCCCCTGCACTATAACCAAAACAGTAGTCTACTAGGGCTGATCAATAATGATTTAAGGAGATATATATCTATTACGAGGCCCGTACCGATCTTGTCGTCTTTGATAGAGGCAGTGTGAATGCTCACAGGTACGTGGCAGAAGTTCTTCAAGATCATGCCGTACCATTTCTTTCATTTATTGGAGAGCATTTAAATTAATGGATGATAATGCACGTTGCCATGTAACTGGATCCGTCACACAATCAGTTCATGAGGTCGGTATTCGCACTTTACCGTGTCCAGTACCTAGCTCTGATCTTAATCCCATCGAACACGTTTAAGACAACCTCAAAAGACGTATTCAGGCTAGAGTACCAGTGCCTACTACTCTAAAAGAGCTCAGAACCGCTGTGGTGGAAGAGTGGCACAGTACTCTTCAGTCAGACATTCAGAACATCATGGTAGTCTTCCAAACAGGTTTCAAGAACTCTTTAGAGTCTGAGGTGGTAACACCCATTATTAAATCTCAATGATAAAAATTACAATTCTNTAGATTAATGGATGATAATGCACGTTGCCATGTAACTGGATCCGTCACACAATCAGTTCATGAGGTCGGTATTCGCACTTTACCGTGTCCAGTACCTAGCTCTGATCTTAATCCCATCGAACACGTTTAAGACAACCTCAAAAGACGTATTCAGGCTAGAGTACCAGTGCCTACTACTCTAAAAGAGCTCAGAACCGCTGTGGTGGAAGAGTGGCACAGTACTCTTCAGTCAGACATTCAGAACATCATGGTAGTCTTCCAAACAGTTTTCAAGAACTCTTTAGAGTCTGAGGTGGTAACACCCATTATTAAATCTCAATGATAAAAATTACAATTCTTATTTAATTAAGCAAAAATAATCTGTTATCAAAAACTTTGAAAAAATCGCTTTTATGACATAAAATCTTAATAAATCAATTTCTTTTTGCAACATTTTTATTTATTAAAGATTAGTTTCACCATACCATCCATCAAACTTGCGTTAAATTTAACGAGTTCGGCAAATAGTGAGAATCACAGGGTGGGCGGTTAATTGTGCCTGTAAGTGTATTTTGACCGTCATTGACATTATGGTTAATTTTTTTTAAATGATATTATTATTTACTAGCTTTTGCCCGCAACTCTGCCCGCGTGAATGTCGATTTTCCGCTGCATTGGAAATCCCGACACAGTCATAGTAAATTTATATTATTATAAAGAGCCTAAGAACCATTTTACTTGACTTCTCGTACCTTAACGACGGCTACTAAAACAGGGACCTAGCTGTATCTTCAATTCTACTGAGTCGATTTTAATGAAACATGCTGCAGTATTTAAGTCGTAATAGTACCTTTAAGACTGTAATAATTTAACCAAAATCTACTTGCTGGTTTTTACGT
>WUAW01004352.1:54834-65110 GCA_017165845.1 Thaumetopoea pityocampa | reverse complement strand
ACCACAAATTGTTGTTCTGAGTCTGAGTGTTCTGTGTTCCCGTTATTTGAATGTTTGTAAAGTCCCCGCGAATCTGCCACATTTAAAAAAAATATCTACCACATTTAGGCTAATTTGGAAATGTGAGTTATGGCAACACCGGTCGATTTATTGTTTTGATAGATTAATTTAAGTGAAAACGATTAGTTAATCAGAATAATTACTTGCTTACCTATGAAAAACGATCCCTTGGCTTTTTTTATTTGTACTACTAAGACTCCTACAGCTCATCACCACACACGACCGCATTATTTATTTTTTTTCGACGACGTTATCACGCTGCGCAGTAAGGGTGGATAATGGCGGTCGGTAGACTTACTATGGGTGTGAATGTGTGCGTGTCGGCTCGTCCGTATAGTGAACTGACTTACTTTGGCGTGCTTCACTTTTTAGTTCAGGAGACGGTGTCTGTACTTTTTTATTACGTCTATGGTCCGTAAGTATACATATATAAGTTTACTACTAACAAGTTAATAGCCCTGAGGTCTTTTTTCTTGCATTATATGCTTTAACTTTTACCAATCCGTGACATATTAAAGAATATGGTATTTGTCCAGCTGTTTGGACACTCGGAGGGACCGCTTTTTTCAGCAATATGCCCAAAATATCAGACACTGGTCGTAAGTATGCTAACCAACTCAGAATATCCGGGGAACTATATAATGATCTACGCTGAAGCATGTTCTACGCATGTTCAATCGGATTTAAATCCGGGGATTGGGCAGGACAGTCCAGTGCCGCGACATCATTTTCTTGTGGTTACTGAGTTACCGAATGATCACCGAGTTCCGTATTCTCGAGCCGTATGTGGACGAGCATTGTCGTGCATCAATATAAAATCTTGCCCTATTTACAATCGGTGTGGTAAGATTACAGATTTCAGCACATCATCAGTATCATTATCAGTAGTTACAATACCCTGTATTTTAAAGAGGTCAGTTCTCCCGCTTAGGCGTATTCCTGACCATACCATGATTGTTTCACCTCGATATAGGTGGACTTCTAGAGGGTGTTTAAGGCGACGCTGTTGTTCAGGTGTTCACCAAACACGTATCCTGGGTGAATCGAGATAGAATCTAAACTGGAATTCATCAGGAAAGATCACTGTGGACCATTGGCAATCTTCCCAATACAAATGTTCCTGCTCCATTAAAGTCACCGTCTGTGATTGCCTCGGTGTGACGGTGATACTCGCAGCGGTCTATGGGAGTGAAGACCGACTTCATGCAACCTACACCTGATAGTGTTTGTTCGCTTACTGTTAAACTCTGTTCCTCCCGCAGCCTTAAAACCTATTGCAACGCCGTAAAATTGAGCTGTCTTCTCGCACTAAATTGTATAAAGCGGTCTTGCTTGGGATAGTGACGCGATAACTGCCTTGATATCACTCAGCTACTTTGCCTATTAGCCGATAACGAGACCACAATCTGGATATTGCCCTTTGTCTAGCGCCAAGCATATCCGCAACATTCCTTTGAATAGCACCACCTTCAAGCATGCCTACAGCACGAACCAAGTCTTCTCTGCTTATATGTAGACGTTCCAAGGCGCCAAAAACAATTAATTGAAATAATTATTCCATTTCTCATACTTGGAAAATAAACTTGAAATTACCTGATCAGAGGGATGAAAACAGTAGTTTTCGTGGCTGGGAAACGATTTTCCGTGCTGTCAAAAAATTTAGAACTATGCGAACTATGGGCCAACTTTTTATACAACCAGTTATTATTTAATTTACATAGATTGGGCTAAATAATATTTACCATCATCAATGATAAAAGAATACTAGCTGGTAAAATGTCATAGAAAAAAACATAGTAAAAGGTGGGAAAGCGGCAATTCGATCAGTTGTTTTGTCTACTTAGTGATAACTAATTACATGAACAAATACTTATTTGTATAAAATGCGTTCATGAGATTCAGATATAGATTTAACGCCTGATTTTATTAGAGAAGAGATTAAAACAGTAGTGGAAAACATTTTACCGTCAAAATCAAAAGAAAGATACTTATACTCTTGAGGTTTTTATGAAATAATGCGCTGTAAAAAGTGGCAAGACTTTTTGGGAAAAAGTATTTTAATAATTAATAAACGTATATAAACACACATTTAAACATATCTCAAAGAAATTATCTAAGAATAATAAATCTTCAACTCTATGAAGCCTGTATTTAATGTTAAGGACTAAGTAGAAAACACGATATATATTTGAAAGAGTTCGCCAAACTCATCATCTTTTTTGAAAAGACAGTCGGATGCATTGGAGCGAATAAAATATTGTTTGTTTAACTAATCAGGTTTTTATTTATTTTCCTCATATTTCAAATGAAAAGCAGTGTTTACCTCGAATAAAAGACCTATTTAGATACTCGAACTATTATTATCTTGTGTCTTAATAGGTCCCATTCATCCTTTGTGTAACAATCTACTATTGTTGAAAAGAAAACATTTTTTTTAATAAAAACTAATGAAAAACGTAAAAACACGGAACATTAATTAGGACGAAGTTCAATTAAATAAAAAAAAACGCGTTTTTGACAATTTTTTCTTAAATTTGAATTTGGAATAAACAACACAAATGTGCCAGCAATATTTTGACATTAAAAACGCTACATTAATAAATCGACACCTTCATGCGGTAACAGCGTAACTTATTTTTTTTCGCATATTGAGTTATATAGTTCTTGTTAACAAAAAAAAAATATAGTAAAATATATCAGTTTTCTTTAACAACCTTAAAATAGTATGAAATTTTTACTTTAAATTTCGATCTCTCCTAAAATAGAAAAAGTGAGTTACAATGTTATATTGCATGGAGATGTCGAAATATAACATATCCCTTGAGAGTTTTGAGGTGTATATTACTTCTATAAGAAATTAGTAATGATTTATTGTTATATTTTAATATATCGTTATGGAATAATATAATATTTGTTAAAGCATCGTACATATAAATTGTGACTGATCTGAACGAGATATGTATGTCTGGTTTGTTTTTCCTTTTCAGGGATCTGTGAAGTAGGTATGTATGTCTTGTTTATACCTTTATAACAGTACTTGTACAAGAAAACCTAACGTTAATTATCCAAGAATACATTTTATAGAAATGGATGAGTCATTAAAAATAATTCATTTTTTGCTAATTTCATTCGCTTCATGCTAACGCACATAGGAATTTAACTGTAAAATTGGATTTAATTACATGATTCTACAGTTTGATGTCGAAAACAAACATTCGTTAGTATATTGTGTGTATTGTGTATGACTTCGTTAGTGTATTGACTGCACGGACGGCGCAGTGGTTTAAGGGTCCACTGCGCTGTCGAGTGTTGTGGGTTCGATCCCCACACGGGACAACAACTTTGTATAAACCACAAATTGTTGTTCTGAGTCTGGGGTTCTGTGTTCCCGTTATTTGATGTTTGTAAAGTCCCCGCGACACAGGAATTAGAACTAATGCGGTAATTGTTTTTCTATAAAAAAAAATGTATAAAGTCGCTAAGACCAGGATTCGAACCTGCGCGGATAACCCCTTCGATTTCTAGTCCAACCACCTCAGCTTTGGAAAGTTTAAATAAGTATATAGTTGTAACAATTATAATTAATACTTATTTGTTCAAGTGCAAATCAACAATGCAACAAAACGGAAGGGGTTGCGTACAAGTGTCTGTCTGTATTTGAAAACATTTTATTGTTGCGTATTGTATTGTAACATTAGCATTGTAGTGTCATTCTGTTGATATATTATTGTGTGTGTGCATAATTTTCTCTTCAAAGGTAAATTTTGAGACAAACATGAGTACACTGACTGCATCCTAGCTCTGTGTAGGTTCCTACCAGAAAACTTATATGAGCAATTCACTATAGTATTACTAGTTTAATATTTTATTAGGCGCGTTATAGAAAACCGTATTACGAAAATTGTTTTGTCGCCAGCATAACATGAAATCGGAAACGGTATCGCAAATAAATTCGACGAAACAATTTACAATACAGAATTGATTTGATGTTTCGAGTGAATGTAGATATTTCTGAATGTCATTCCGTGGCTACCCATTAGTATTATCCTGCAATTTAACGAACATACTCACTTCTAGTACGATCGCTAAGACGCTGGCCAAACGAGAAGATTGTGTCAAATTCATCGATTTATGCAGGAGATCCATATCTAGTAGGGAATTTTAATAAGTTCATGATAATATTGCGCCGAGTACACGATTTACTGCAGCATTTGTTAATACGTAATTGAATAATAATATGAAACACTAGCACCATCTATTATCGAATAGTGTAATCACGTTAAAAACTAGTAATATCTCGTGTGGAATATCGGCATTTGGTATCTGGATCATTCAGAATGCATACAAATGATACTCGTATATCTAGAACATTGTTTGAGATACTTCGCAGATTCGTATAAAGCGCGAAGTGTGCAATAAGTAAATTTTGTATTGGATGCGATACAAGTTAATTGTGAACATTAACCGTGGACAATGATTAGTAAAATTCTGTGCAATAAGTTTTAGTTTTATATTTTATGGTCAGTTATGATGTAACCTAGGGCAGTAAAACGTACTGGCATAATAAAAACCTATTCCCTTTGTCTTTAGTGTTAATAAAGTGTGTTCTGTTTTAGGGTTTTTCCGGGGAACACAAATCATATAAAAGCGAGGCTAGTCGTGATCGCTCGCATTCATTACATGTATATATACAGACACGCCTTTTCCCTAGTTATGCGGCGGGGAGTCGAACCCCGGTCTCCCGTGTGATCGGCAGGGATACCGACCTCTATACTACTGAAGAATTTGGGGTAGGCAAAGACTATTTCTTTTCACTTGCTACGATCGTTTAATGCAGCAAAGTGGCTATCCGTGGTCCACTTTTCTCCCCCGTGGGAATCAAGAGGTATCGGGTTGTGAATCACGACGCTGCCATTTTATAAGGTTCAAAAGTGTTAAACTTCCTCATTGAGTTCCCACGGAAAGAGTCATCCTCTTTCTTAGGTAGGGGTCTTGAGCAAGGAATATGGAATTTGGGAAAAGGATTATATGATATAGGACACTACTATCTCGGAAGGATTAAGAAGAGATAGCAGGTAGCGGTTTGGAGGGCCGGAGTCCCTTACCCGTATACTTAAGTCTATTTGCCGGACAGACTAAAGGACTAAGTACTCCCTGACCAAACGTTTCATTATACGTTGATCCTTATTATAATTATGTCGCGGCTAATTCACAAAGCGTAAATTACTGTGAAATGTAATATAATAAATAATATAATGTTATAATATTGTATATACTTAGGGTTTATCACGCCCGATTCTTCTTAGAGCAAAAACATCAGAAACGCGTAATACCTAGTACGTGAAACGGAATATTGCATCTGTATTTCTGTTTTGGTGCGTTGTTTACGTTCAGAAATCATGATATTGTTTAAATATTCCAAACGATTCGACTGTCATTTCCCTGGCGATTTGGTTTTACAATTATTTACAGCATATTATGTATTTATTGCTGTGGCATAAGCCGAAGGGGTATGAACACATGATGAACACATAGCGTTGTAAGATAGTGTTAATAGAACTAATCATAGGATTTTATAAACCAGCCCTTTACTAGTATCCTATGTAGATAGGGACCACCAAGGGGTGGTTTGAAGTACCTAATATTATTTTTTTATAAATAAAAAAAAATTAAATAGGTGTGCGTTGATCTTATGGTGACATATTTTAGGCCGCAGTGTGTGTATGTAGGGACAATGGTGCACAGGATTATTATCCCATTAATTATTATCTCATTAATTATTTGGCCATTTTTCAAGCAAAACAACCAATGTTTGGTGCTAACTATAGCTTTCCTCATATTGACGCTTCGTAGTCTGGTTGTCCTTGGATCCATACCATTACATCTGCGTTAGAGATGTTAATGTTATCGATGTTATAATGTTAATTGATACATACATACACTCAGGGGTATAGACCTCTGCCTACCCCTATGTCTTTGCTACAGTTCGCCACATGCCACGATCCTGACACAGCTGTTACGCCTCATCCACATTCATACAACTTTTCATACGCTTTCGTCGATTAAGGGTGCTACAAACTTGATCATTTTGAAACAAGTTCCTGATTTGGTCAAGTTTGGTTTTTCCTGGCCGTCCTTTTCCAGAATATTTACACACTCGCCCGGTATATTCGTTTTGTCATTCGAATTTCACTCATTCTTTCTAAATGACCAAACCCAAAATAATCGATTTAATGTTTTATTAGTATGCAGACAGAAAGGTCAATAAAATGAGAGATTAGATGCACATTCACATTTAGTTATCATATTAGTGTTGAAATTTCAGCGAAATGTGATCCTGAGTGTTTTGTGCCGTGGTGTTTAATAAACACAGAATATCTCTTAGGGTAATGACGTGGAAGTGATTTATTCAATCTTAGTAAACTGTTTTATCGTAATCAGCGGCACTTATTTACACAAACGGCGCCGACCCAGCGTCAGGTGACGTTGACGTCATGTTGACGTCATAGAAACGTATGACGTCAGCTACTCGTAAGTACAGCATGGCTCTTGCCAACCGCTTAGTGCATCCCATTAAAAAAATTAAACTTTGAACTAAGACTCGTGGCATTGTAGGTGAACTCTACTAGTCTCATACGGCTTGTCGTCCTTTTATTAGTTATTTTTCCCTATGGGGGATTCTTAGGTGGACCGTGCGAGTAGTTGCTCTGAATTTCATAGCAGTTTGATATTGTATTGTTTAACACTAGTGTTAATGCCCTCAACGAGCAGTCTAATGAGGTTTTTAAAGCAGATACAGTTAACCAGATAGCAGATGAACACTTAAAAACGCTACACGTTCTTTAGATTGTGAACTACAG
This sequence comes from Thaumetopoea pityocampa, assembly GCA_017165845.1. NCBI lineage: Eukaryota > Metazoa > Arthropoda > Insecta > Lepidoptera > Notodontidae > Thaumetopoea > Thaumetopoea pityocampa. The sequence goes on along the minus strand of WUAW01004352.1, from coordinate 58,190 downwards.
TTACATAACCACATTCTATTACAGCTGTTAGATTTATTAAAAAACAGATAACTGGTGGTCTTGTTATTAGTTCAAAGTTTTCCTAGAATACAAAATATTTTTTTTAAATCAGCTCTCCCACCAGGTTATATTTTCACAATCATACAATTCCAAATCAATTTTCTGTAAAGCAAAGGTCTTTATGAACATAAAAATCATAGATCGTTAACGTATTTAATGATGTGGTATTGTTATATTTGTTTGGAATATGTAAATACACAGATTGAAATAAATTTTGCGCGTGCGCTAATTGATAAGAAGTAATAATTGAGTGTAGATATTAATATAAAATTTCGTTTCGTTCTCCGTAGCTGAGGTGTCCGAGTGGTTAAGGAGTTGGACTTGAAATCCAATGGGTTCTACCCGCGCAGGTTCGAATCCTGTCCTCAGCGAACTTTTTTGACAAAAGTATATTTAAAAAAAAAATGATGTTTGAGAGACCTTTTGTTTGAGATACAGTTGTAATAATAATATTGAATATTACTATATATAGTACTTACATATATAATAAATATTACGTTTAAATGCCAGAATGTATATAGATCGCCTACTTACCGTATTAGGAACAAACACACCACGATTCTCACGACTAATACCGTTAATGCCAAACTACATCGACGGATCAGTCATTTATTCAATCAATCAATCATTTATTCACTCGTCAAATGTAATGGGTGTCTGCGCATGTTGTATGGAGAAGAAGATAATTTATATATTCGCTATGATTTGGCGGAGGCGCGCAAATGATTTAGGTATGTAATGCAGAATTAGAACTAATTGAATTAGAATTTATGGAATTGGAAGTAATTGAATATCATAATTATCACGAGCCTCTAGACGTTCACCGCTGGACAGAGGTTTTCACCTTGAAAAGTAGGAATTTATCATAATATCTATGCTTGGGAGGTGTACTGCAGATCCCAGTAGACTAATTGAATAACAGGATAACGGTACTCATCATTATCCTGACACATCCCATAGCTGTTATTGTCACACAGCATCTACGGGAAAATATGGAGTGACACTCGTCATCATCATCATATCAGCCCACAGAAGCCCACTGCTGGACATAGACCTCCTCTAATGATCGCCACATCGAGCGGCTATGACCCGCCTGGAGTGACACTATTTTTATTATTTAATATACTTACATGTGTATTAATTTATCAACCTATGATAATGGTAACATGTTAATAATAAAATATTAATCACTGTGCAGGAATGTGTCAATCAACAGCACAATAATCATTTATCTGTCAGTTAGTGTTCATTGTCGGTCTACATTTAATTCCACGTCTACGTATTAATCGACTAATAATCGATAATTAATGCGTAAAATCTCCAAAGAATGTAGTTCTAACACAATTTATAACACACAACATACAGTGTTACACACCGGAAAACGCTAAGGGTGAGTTTAATAAACTTTACTAATGAAAAATAATAATCTTAATTTAAACTACTTCTTTATTTTCTCTTCATACATTGCCATGGATTAACTTTAAAAATAAACGTTTTATAAATGGAATAGGTAAGTTAATTTTTTTTATTTAATAAAACAAAAGTACTTTAATATTTAAAAGTTTGTTCATCAATGAAATATTTACGAGGATCTTCAATTCTACTCGACCGATTTTGATGAAATATGCCGTAGTATTTAAGTCAGAATAGTATTTTTAAGATTGTAACAGTTTGATCAAAATATACCAGCTGGTTTTTGCGTGAAACTCGAACAAACAAACAAACATCGATGGATTTGCTTTCAGAAGCCCTTAATTAGTCGATCTGAATAGACTTTTTCTAATATGATTTACAAAATTTGACATTTAATAATTTCATAACAGTATAGATAGATGATTGTTTCGGGATTTCCCATGTAGCGGAAAACCGACATTCACGCGGGTGGAGCCGCGGGCAAAAGCTAGTGTATTTTGTTTCAAAATTTTCCGATAAATTAGAAGAAATATAATTTTATAGTAACATAATGTATCCGGTCGCGGAACAGGAAAATAATATTGTCGCCAGTGCCTTGAACATCAGCACGCACGATGACCAATATGACTATTTCTGAGAATCCGTTCTCCGGAATCATCGATTAATGTGCTCTGTGCAGTCACAGGTATGTATGTACAGGTGAGACCGATGATTAAGAATCAGCGGCGTCTCATTTACATATACCTATTTGTTTGTTGGTGGAATGGGAGGTGTTACTGCGTTGTGCAGATTATAGCACGTTGAGCAGGATCCATGATGATGTTGATAATCACGTCAGTAGTTACGGGTCAAAGTGTGGCAGGAGGGGCAGTATCGGAAAGCGAAGATCATCCGATCAGACGGATGTTATGTCTGGCGGTGCCTGCCACCGCCCCGGCGGTTGATGTCGGGACATTGTATATACACTAAGTCGCTATCAAACTTTATTAGTGTGATTCAGACTTCTAATGTCTTCACTCAAGAGCTACACCATCTGTTGAGGATATGTGGTACTATGTAGTCAAGTAGCTCGCCACACATATCACTTCATTTGTTAGGAGAGAGAAGGAAGCCTTCAACAGGTCAGCTTTGACGAAACAGTTGCGTGGAACGAAATTGGAGTAGTTTCAATAGATAGACGCTCACGATATACAGGCTGTTGATCATAAAAGGTTCCCGTTGGATAGTGCCTCCGGACGCACCTTAGGACTCCGTCAGTCATACGTGCGAAACCATTGTCTGATTCTGTATACGTTGGGATGAAGGTTAAGTTGTTGTGTTTACCATAGAGTATGGACTTGTGATAGATCTCCTTTATAGTATTTATGGTTTACATATGTGTAATGAAGAAGTATTCAGATATTAAATTATTGTCATGGGTGTCAATTCTGTTGTAATACAGATTAGCTAAATTTAAATTCCCCTGTCTTTTTCTAATGCCAAACGATAAAATAATATAGCAATAATTTTGGCGCTGTCAGTTTAGACATCTCAAAATTAAATTCTACATTCAAATTTAGACGTGACCTCGGAACAAGCCGATTAAATATACGTAAAAAAGCCTGCCTTATATTTTTTTTTATTTTCACCTTCAGGCGTTTCAATGTTTTACACATACGTCACTAGGGTGGAGGTTGTAGAAGGATGCGACAAAACCTTCATATTTACCTATTTTAATATTGAAACTCTTGAATATTTGTGTCGCATTCAAATAGTTTTACTGTATAAGCAGAACACTATCATTACATACATACATACATACACTCACGCCGATATCCCATAAGGGAAGGCAGAGACCATAGTATATACTACATACATACAGTCACGCGTCTTTCCCATTGGGT
>WUAW01004352.1:2005-12125 GCA_017165845.1 Thaumetopoea pityocampa | reverse complement strand
AATTATTGTGATAATTGTTTATTCCATGTAAATGTGTGTGCAATAAAGTATATTCTATTCTATTCTATAAAGCAATAAAAATCAAATACAGTTTAACAAATTATAGAATTGGTGTGTTTAGAATTAACAATTTACTGAAACACTATTGACATGACAAGATGCTGTGTTGGTTAAGTTCTAAAAGGGAAGCTACGAGGAGGGTTATGTTCGACGGTATGAGGTTGATAAATCCAATAGGAAGATGAATAGTTCCAACAGCTGTACTTACGCCCACTAGGTAAACCATTAAACAAACATTTCCTCATGAACTTGACCTTGTTTGTGAACGAACCTAACGAGCACGCACTCCACATTTGAGAACTGCGGTCACACCCACGCCGGGGCCATCTGCGATGAAGCGTACTTCGATGAAATACCGAGCATTGTTCTTGGGTAAAAGTGTTCAACATTGAACTGAAGTGTTTTTTGGATTAGAGATTGTATGTTTCTTTTAATTTATTTCTTTCTTTTTGTTAGTATTTTCCAAAGAAAAAGAGATTAGTGAACCAACATCAACGAGTTTTTTTTGTTACATAGGGGTCACATCACAGTATAATTTTGAATTAAGTTTATAGTAGATCACTGCATTAGATATGTATATATTTTCAAAGGGATTCTAATTATTCCTATTATTACGAGAAGTGGGTGGTAGGGTAATGTAGAGAGAATTGAAATTTATTCATTTATAAAAAAAAACTTCCAAATTTACACCGCGCATTATGAACAGCACACTCAACACACAACGCGTTCGTAAGCACAGCCTTCACCGTAGCACTATCTTCTTATTTGTCCATCCTCATACTATTCACTTTTTTACTTTTCACTTTACTTCCCTTCTAAAACTCACTTTCCATTTTACTAAACAACAACTGCCCTACCCTCGCTCGTCGAATGTTTCAGTTGTCCCGATCGTCTTTTGTTTTCTCTAGAAATTTCAAGAAAGTGTCCGATATGTTACAGTTGGGTCCGAGCCAGGGGTGTTAAAAGTTGTATAAAATTATACAAATTACTTATAATTTGTTCCACTGATGTAAAACGGACCATCTTACCACATCAGCGTCGCCTCACTATTTCTAAGAACGAAAGATAAGGTATACTAAACTATCATTTTACTATTAGCTTGGCATAATATTATTATCATTAAATGCCCGACTGTTGGGCAAATCTATACAAAGTAGGAAATAAAATAATATTAAAATTCTCAACAAAAACCTTAAAGAGAAAAAGATTTATGAAAAAATTATATAAATAGTAGTCCTCTAAAAGAAATTGAATAGAGAAAGTAAAAAGGTTTTGATGAACCGTCGCCAGTAACTGTACATATGTTGATAACCGTGATCTACAGCTGACAACAGACAGTCGCACGCAGCGGCGCGGGGCGGAACGTTCACTGGAATAATTTTAATATTTCTAATAATTTTATCCTTTTTAGAACGGTTCAGACATTCGTGACATCTCCGAATATTACTTTGAAAATAATACATTTTAATGAGCTTAAGGTTTCTATAAAATATTAAAATTTTCTTTGTTAAAGACGTCTGAGTTCAATAGAATTTTTGATAAATTGTAGAAATCCTTTGACCGCCAGTATGGGGTTATATCGTTAAGTCGTCAGTCAAATACAGAGTAACCATTAGAATATTATACCTCTAGCGTTTAATTAATATTTATATAATAAAATGATATAATTAGTATGTATTCGTTGAAGGAAACATAATATAAATATATATACAAGATTTTATTAATTTGATAATTATGCCGCGTTTCATACAACGATATATAACAAAGAGATTTTTGTTAGCCCATACATATATATATATTACATATATTATATACGTCACTGTTTTCAATTTATTTATCAAATAAATAGAAATAGTTAATTATCCTATTCTTTTGTTATTGCATTTATGTAATGAACATAAAGTGGTTACGATAGCCTTTGAACTATTAAAATCAGGAGATTATTTAGTTGCAAAAGGTAAGAGTAATGTAAAAATTTACCAAGAAGATAATTTTAAAGATAATGAGATTGTATCAAAATGACGGACCCCATTAGACTAATTGTCCAGAAATTCATAAAGAACTTTTAATATATGTGGTTTCTATATTAACAAAGCACTGTGTAAGACAGTACGTACTCCAAAATATTATAAAATAAACTATATGATAGCGTAATGTTGCATTGTTATGACACCGTAACTCAAAGAAGAAACAGTTACTGTGAATATTTTCACGAGTTTAAATCATAATATTTTTTATCCGTCATAAACGCAGTAACACGAGTTATTATATCACACAACACATTTCATCCATTCAGCTGTAGTAAGCGATATGTGAATTTTAATATCTGCAGTAAACTTTTTTATTAAAATCAATTAATTACAATCGAGTGTTATTGTTAATGCTAACAATAGTACACCAATAATAATATTATTCAATCAATTTAATAATAATATTATTTATAAATGTCAATAACAATAACAATATTTTGAAGCAAACTGCTTGAGAGAATAAAATAATTTTTGAAGCAGTCAGTTTTTTAATTTAATATTTCATTGAGAGGTTTTTAAAGATCACGATCTTCCTGGTCGTGGACATAAAATTAGTTTATTGTTAAAGCGTAGGTAATGGAAGAGTTGGTCCATTTATGTGTCGAGGATTTTGAATGTCATTAAAAATACTATATTTTGACAAATTAGACTCTCGCATTATTTTATAATAAAATCCAAATGGAAGCTGGTTTTGCACGTCCATTACTCATTAAGGTGAATGATGTCACGGTGGTCATGACAAGTGAATGCACACGAAGAAGAACATGCGATGCTCAATAATATTGTTTACAGAGTATTTTGTCTGACAAAAATATCGTAAATGTGGTTGCTGATTAGGTATTTTATAAGTATTTAAATTTTGCTTTATAATTTGAATATTAACTGAATCTTAGTTTTGGCATGTGATATGAACTTTGGTATTGGGTATTTATTCATTATATTTTTGAGAAAAACGTCTTTTTGAGAATTTATATCAAGTTAATGTTCACACTTTAGATTTAAATAACTTTTACTTAGAGCACAATCTTTTTTTAGTAAGCTAAGGAATTCAACACCACCCGAATTCTAGTTTTATCTGAAGTCACCCAATTCCATAAAGTAATTTTTATAACACAGCCCGGTTTATTTTTAATAGTATTAAAACTACCATTATGTACGAATAGAAGTATTCGCACTGAGAGCCTTCACACGAGCTAAAACTATCGTTTTAACATTACAGACAGGTACAAGTTAAATGAACGTTGTAGCGGACTTTGAACCTCTCTGGTTTGCAGCTATGTCAACTACTAGTATAACCGTTGTTCTGATTGCTATTGGTATTATTAGAAAAGACAATATGTCAAAAACAATAGTCGAGTTCTGATTATCAACTCGATCGTAATGGAAGTAACTGTACAGCGGATGCAGGTTAAGCTCGATAAGGTTTTGAGTCACGAGGCCCCGTTACAGATCTGTGCTCTGAGTCTAGATGCTGCGCGTCCGTCGGCGCTCTAGATCGCTCTGCGCGTGACCGCGGCGCCGCATTGTTCTTCGAGCGGCCAGGTGAAAGTGTACGGGACTTTCGCGCAGGTCGTTTTTTCTATCTCGCTTGTAAAACAAATATCATAATATCATAATGAGTTGTTCCAATTTTTTATTGAGCAAAAAACGGTCTAACCGTTTGTAATAGAATTAATAGCTGTTTAATGCGTTCTAGTTGTGCGTTTCAAACTTGCGCATACGGGTTTTTTTTATGAAGAAACAAATATATGTCTATCAATTATTATTTTAAATATTTAGTGTGATTGATATCCGTGGTTCAAAACAATATCTGCAACAAGAATATTTTAATATTGGCTTCACAGTAATACAAATAGCATAGTAATGGAACTGGTCACCGTAAAACTTAGTCACCGTATCATCACTCTTTTCAATTTGTTCCGTTGTTAAACTTGATATATATGTATAAATTTATACCATCTCATGAGCATTGTGAATATCTCCAGCGATGTCATAATAATTAGCGGTGAAGTACACCGGAGGTCGTTTAACCATGACACATTCACACCTGGAGTCTTAAACGATGAAGTCATACTGCAATATATGTGGTGATAACGTTATATAACATACGTAACAAGGGATCAATAACACGTTTGTCGATAATGGGCATGTGAATTGCGAGCGGGGTCGTAGGAGCATCGCGACCTCCCGGCGAGGTGACCAAACCAATGCCAGCCCCCTATCCTCGGTCGCGTGCCGTTGCAGTGCCTCCGTACGGGCGCTCCTTGTATTACGAGCGACATTATCGCGGTCACAATTAGCGTGTTCACTGTACTCATTTTCACACTTAACGACGATCAGGAGACTCGTAGGTTTTATTTATTTAAAATAATTGTAGTGAGTTGTCAAATGTATACATTTTCAACGTATTTCTTTTGTGTACTCCACACAATAACGCTTTTCACGAGACACTTAGACGTATTGCCCTTCGAGGACTTGTGTGGGAGGCAGTACCCCCGCGCTCATTACGGCGGCATCAGGTCGGTGGCCGCCTTCGCCTTGCTCCCTGTCGGTGGCGCGGGTGTAAGCCCGTGTTCTACTTCGATGGAGGGCATCAGCCTCGCTGATCCGCTCAGTCGTCTTTATACGACCGTACGTGATCTTTGATCGTTGACATTAAGAGTTCCTACCCACTCGAATCATCATTATCATTATTCTTTTTGGCAGCCAACGTGGACCCGAACTACTAGCGAGGCAGTTGAAATCGTAAAGTGGATCGAAGCCAGGTTTAGGTGATACTGAGGCAACGTAGAGATGATATTAATACGCCAGGATGAGTAAGAAGATAATTTTCTGTGTGCATTTAAATGGTTAGGGACATTAAACCGCCGAAATATCTATTTATTGGTAAAATCCTTGTACTGATCAAATTGTGGGCCATTTCATCATCGTCACCAGCCCGTGGAAGGCCACGGTTGGTTTTGGACCTTCTACTTAAAAAGGAGGGAATTGCCATAATCTTCACGTTCGGCAGGCCCGTTACCCTGTTAGCCATTTACCAATAATTAAAACATTTGAATTTAATTCAGCAGTGTACTTCTTTAAAATTTTTAAACTGATTATGAAGGAACGATTAAATCACGAATATGATTATGTTATATTTCCAAATATATGAGACTGTTATTATATACAAAAAAATATCTGTTATGGGTTGAATTTTATATTGTAATGATTGCTGAATATATTTCAGCATATTTAGCAACGCTTACAATGTCAGTGCTCGAAAATGAATTTAAGACAGTAACAAGTTTATTTTTAAAATGATTCCATTCGTATTTATTTTCATATTTTTTCCTTCAAGCATTGGAAGTTATTATATATTATCTATTTTAATCATTTTTAAATTATCCTAAACGGGTTGGAACCCGCAGCTTGGATTGCAATAACTCATGTTTCCAACATTCCGTTTTCACGATAAATTTTACGCAACGTAATTATGCACAAGTATTTATGTTCAATGAGCGTGTCTTGCAAACCTTCTACCTTTGTGATAATTTTAAAAATAAATCTGTGTGCATTTGGCTGTTGCTCCGAACACGGTGGGGACGAACAGAAAATCAATGCTATGGGTAAAGCATAGCGTACAGTGAGCTAGGCCCCCGCTGCACTGGCCCACGTCTTCAGTGGAACTGTTTTCTTCTGTTACGTGAGCGAGAAATAAACGGTTTCAATAACTTGTGATCGTGATACTGATTATGATGAATTCGTCCTTGATACATGTACCGTTATGCTAAATTTCATACCAATCGTAACAAAGGAGCCGTGGAGAGGTGGTGAACAGATAGACAGACAAACGCACTTTCGCTTTTATTACATTAGTGTGGACAAAGGATAGGCTGTGCTCATCAAATCTCGTTGTTAACAGTGACTTATTTATTTGTGGGTTATTGTAAAAAAACGTTTTCTTTTTATTGAACAATTTTTTATAACTTTGATATACCCAGTATCACTCTCACAGTTAAGACGAATCTAACAACATCTCTCAAGCTAAAATCCATTGGGCCGTTTAGGCCACAGAGCGTGCCAAAGAAATATACACACGAAAATCATAACCTTCCTTCTGGCGCACTCGGGTAATAATACCTTTGTCAATAATGATCTAAAATTCATTTCACTCTCAAAAATACCACGTGCCTAAACTTGCGTGCAAATAGTTTAAAAACCGAATCTTAAGAAATACAAGTTTCAAATGTGACAGGACCCAATCGTGCTCCTTGGAGAATTCCAAAAACGGTGATATTCATTATGAATGGATTAACGTGTTTAGGACGCTATGTATTTTGAAAAAATGAGAGAGTTAACGTATTCTAAGTAGAACTACCATTGTTAAGTGTTGACAATGGATCGCAATAAGCAATTTTAATATGTTTTCTTGGAATAACAGGTAGTTTGTAGGTAAACATCGGCGAAGATTTAGTAGTCTGCATAGGTTTAAGGATGGTCGGTATTATGTGGATCACGTCGTAGGAAGCTGCAGTGTGTGACTAAGCCACGGTTCTCTTTACCTCGATTCAACGTATGTTCCATACGATCCGGAACGTTCCGTCTGGCCATGACCATCATTGAAGGACTATTTGAGGAAGAAACAAATGCCGAAGCTGGTACATTTATTATATATTCTAATCTTTCACAATTCTGGATACTATTATTTTGGACATATATTTTTCACGGCAATAAAATAGTTATATATCATTTGTAAAATAAAAACGGATCGCATTTGTGGTTTGACCTATCTGTAGCAAACTCTTCATAATAATTAAGGCCGGTTATTTGACGGAAACTGTTAGGACAGGTGACGCGTGCCAAGTGAAAAGTTTACTTTCGCGTCGTTAGTATTGCACGAAGGTCATGATAATGGACCTTTTTACATAAACAAATTATGAGATGTAAGTCAAGCCTCTCTCTCTTTCTCTTTCTTTCTCTCTCTCTCTCTAGGTATTTATAGCTTTTTTTGTGCTCCTCCGAACAAATTCTTTCTTATTTCTTTCTATTTCATAGCCCATATTCGTCCTTCAATTCATACCCGCTAACAAAATTCAAAGTGATCGGTTTTATGAGAGTTCTGAAGGGCTAACAAACAGACAGTCTCAGAATTTCTTATGTGGAATGATGGTACTGGTGCTCATGGTTGATGACGAGCATAGAATTTAAGATGACGAGTACTTGGGTGGACAGGATCGGTAGATCTGTTTTTATTGTGCGAGACGATACGTGCGTTTTAGGTTCAGTTGTTATTGGTGAGGCGCGTGCGCACGAAGGTCGTGTCGGAGGGCCGGGCGCCGGGCCCGGCGGCATGTATTATACATACGTACTACGTGATGTCGACGCGTCACATATTTTCCTTCTTCCGCGCCTCGTCGACCACAGCCATCGATTTATATGTATACTTTGGTATTTGTTTTCCTTTAGACATATTTAAACGAGTTATAATCGCCGCGGCGGCAGCTGAACTTATTAAAACACATCCTAACTGACTTACAACAGTTAATGATCTATTCAAGAAATATTAAAAATTCAGTTATAATATTTTGCCCAATATTCCAAGCACAAATTTTATGAACTGTTGTGCTGTGTGTAGTAGAATATATAATTCAGTTTCTAAGGACATCAAAGAACTACCCGCTACCCGCAATATACATGCTAAAATGGAGTCGTTTATACTACTGAAAATTCAAATAATAAACTGACATCTATTCATTGAAATATCATTAGGTGCCCGCATTTTTAAATAAAATACATTTCAACATTATAATTACTTGGTGATATTTACGTTTGGTCAAATTAGAAATTTTTATAGTTTCGCCGTGTCCGTCTATCTGTCTGTGTCTTACACATTTATCCAAAAATCTTATTAATATACTATTTAAACTGTACGTCTGATGTTTGATACAAGTTAAATTTTATCCGCCAAAAGTAGGTACTTTTCAAAATGAGAGTACCTAGCTTTCATTTATTAAAAGTGGGGTTACATTGGGTGAAGTGAGTTATCTATCTATCTATTATATTATTATTATTATATTATAAAATTGTTAAACGTCAAATTTTGTAAATCAAAGATATTTAAAGAAAACTACTCAGATCGACTAATTAAGGGCTTCTGAAACCAAATCCGTCGATGTTTGTTTGTTTGAGCGTCAGGCAAAAACCAGTGGGTAGATTTTGGTCAAATTACGACAGTTTTAAAGGTACTATTTCGACTTAAATACTGCGGCATATCTCATCAAAATCAGTCATACAGTTTAATCCTTGTTTTGGTAATTGTCGCTTAGTTACGAGCTCAATTAAAAGTGGATCTAAGGTTTATTTTTATATAAATCTATGATAGTTTCGAGTTTTCACACGCTAATCAATCTATGATAGTTTTTGCACCCGGGCGAAACCGCAGGCAAAAGCTAATAATTAATATTAAATCGGGGCGCGGTTCGTTTTAGTACCAACGTTGCCCGCGCGCAGTGCTCCCGCGCCGGCGCCGGCGCGCTAGACGGCGCGGCGCTCCGGCCGCGCGGCACCGTACTCAATATTGGTGGTTATTCTGTTGTACCAGAATTTAACTAAATTTAGACTCTCCCTATCTTTTTCTAGTATTAAACGCCAAAACGAGATAGCTACAATCTTGGCGCTGTCAGTTTCGTTTAGACATGTCAAAATTGAGAGATTTAGATGCGACTTCGGAACCTACCGACTATGACTACGATACGCAAAAACTCAACATGTTTTTGTACCTTTAGACAGAAATGTAGGTCGGTGCTCGCTAAAAAATTTTGCTATCTCGTTTTGATAAACATCAAAAGGCATTAGAAAAAGATAGGGAGAGTCTAAATTTAATTAAGTTCTGTTACAACAGAATTATCACGAATATTGTTGTATGTAGTTCATAGGTTTTGGTGCTGGGAAAATTAGGCGGACTCGCGTGACAAGACTCAATAGAGACTTAATTTATTGGACACAAAAATAAACAGTTAACATTTAAGTAAACGTAACGTGTACATTGGTGGTGTGTGGGGTCGGCGTAATAATGACGTCACTCCAAGAACCAGCCAAGGAATGCACCAGGTTAATGGAGACCAGCATTATCCTGCTATTCGTTCAAAATCTACTGCGATCTCCAAGACGCCTGCGAAGCGTGGAGAATATGGCAAATCCCCCCTTTTTAAGGAGGAGGTCCAGTCCAGCGGTGGACTCCCACCGGTGGATGATGATCTTAAAGTGAACATCGGGTTTAATTACCACACATTGCGCTCTGTTCAGACAATCTTTGTATAAACAGGAGACCATTACTAACAATATACAAGCTTTTGCCTGCGGCTCCGCCCACGTGAATGTCAGCTTTCCGTTAGATGGGAAATCTCGACACAAACATAAATTTATATAAAAAGAAAAGTCATACAACCACTTTTACTTGAGCTCTCGTACTTTAACGGCGGCTACTAAAACAGGGATCAAGCTATATCTTCAATTCTACTGGACGGATTTTGATAAAACATACCGCAGTATTTAAGTCGGAATAGTGCCTTTAAGACTGTAATAATAGTTTAATCAAAATCTACTCGCTGGTTTTTGCGTGAAGCCCAAACAAACAAACAAACATCGACGGACTTGGTTTAGAAGCCCTTGATTAGTCGATCTGAGTAGTTTGTTTTTAAATGTCTTTCATTTTTGAAATTTTGACATTTAACAATTATATAATAGTATACTATCTATACTCTTATAAAATTGTATTGTTTTGTATACTACTATTATAAAATAGATGATCTAGAAAATATTACGTTAGAAGAAATTATTAAAATTTGTTCTGATGGTAGCGGCCAACCCGCTGTTAAAGATGATCACACCATCACAGTGATTGATTGGTACAGTGGCAGAGAGCTCTGCTTCTGTGCTAATGAGTCCCTGGTTTGAATCCTGGTGCAAGCTATATATGGTATAGCTTTGTGTGATCAGAACAAATGTTTGTATCCGAGTCATGGACGTATTTTTTTTTGACAACTCGC
>WUAW01004351.1:4829-15917 GCA_017165845.1 Thaumetopoea pityocampa | reverse complement strand
GGAAAACCGACGTTCACGCGGGCGGAGCCGCGGGCAAAAACTAATTAAAAGATATTGGTGTTAGTTCTGACGTAACACGACTTAAACTATATTTCGATTCTCCTCTCTTCTTCTAATGCCAAACATCAAAACGAGATAGCAAATATTTTTAGCGAGTACTAACCTACATTTCTGTCAAAAGGCACAACAAATGTTGCGTTTTTGAGTATCTTTAATACGCATGTTCCGAGGTCACGTCTAAATTTATATGTATATAGAACTTAATTTTGACGTGTCTAAATAAAACTGACAGTGCCAAAATTGTTGCTATCTTCTTTTACTGTTTGGTATTAGAAAAAGAAAGAGCTTTTTATCTAAGTTGCGTTTCAGTAGAATTTACACGATTGTTCCCTCGACAGGTTCAAGGCAACTTTCATCAAACTGGGTTTACTCAGGAAGGGTTTGGGGAGGCGAGCGGCAGCTTCGACGCGCAGACCGGCGTGTGGGGGCCTCCGCCCCCCTACAGTCCTCAGGGCAGGAGTGCTAGCAGGTGCCTTTATATTAAATATATCTCTATTATATAAAAATGAGATCCGTTCCTGTTAAAATTATATGTAATGTACTATTTTCTCGTCAAAAATACCGCAATGCTTTAAGATTAAGGTATTCAATCAGTGCGCAATGCCAGCGGTGACCTATGGGTCTGAGACATGGTTACTAACTATGGGCCTCATAAGAAAGCTTAAGGTCACACAGCGAGCAATGGAAAGAGTTATGCTCGGAATTCCCCTGCGAGACAGGATCCGTAATGAGATAATCCGTAGGAGAACTAGAGTCGCCGACGTGGCTCAAAGGATTGCAAAACTAAAGTGGCCGTGGGCGGGATAACCGGTGGACGTTGGGGTCTTAAGGTGTTGGGGTGGCGACCTCGAACCGGAAGCGTAATGCGGGTAAACCCCCGATTAGGTGGACCGATGACCTGGTGAAGGTCGCGGGCAATCGGTGGATGCAGGCGACTCATAGTCGCTGGTGTGGTAATCATTAGAGGAGGCCTATGTCCAGCAGTGGACGTCTGCTGAGTGATATGATGATGTACTCAACTACCACAATCAATGTATTGAAATATCACATACATAATACATATATAAAATATTATACTATCATATAATACTTAACCGTTTGCGGTCGACAATTTTTTCTGTCGGGCGGAGCAGTAACCCGAAGCGATTTTGCGCATATATTACAAGTGTCTTACAGGTAATATAATAACCTATTCACAAACAACACTGGGCTTTTTTATCGACTGGAGATAACGACATCTAGCCTAAAGGAAATTGTCGCATCTCAGTCGCCGTTCGAGTTGCTGCGCGAAACATGGTGGCGAGTGAGAGTCGCCGCTCGAGCGCAAAGGGTTATAATATAATGTAAAACACGAAATAAAAGATGAAATTTATACATTAATAGGCCCTATATATATTTTGTTACAGACACCATTTGCATCATCAAGATCCAGCGGCTGCAACCTTATTGCACCACCATCACATCGACCCTCGAGCCTCTCTTCCACTCCACGACCACCCCCTCCAAATACAATCCCATGCTTGCACACGCAACTCATACTTAATGCACACAACCATACCAACTGAGAATCGACCCGATCGTATGAACCAAGAACTATCACGGTTAAACGCGGATTTAACACGGATGAACCCAGATATAACACGGATGAATCCAGATTTAACACGTATGAACCCGGAATTATCACGTATCAACCCAGAGTTATCGCGTATCAACCCGGAATTATCACGTATCAACCCAGAATTTTCACGGATAAATCAAGAACTATCCCGAATGAACCCAGAATTAGCGCGGATAAATCCAGAATTATCACGTATGAACCCAGAATTATCACGGCTGAACCCGGAACTATCGCGGTTGAACGCCGAACTGTCACGTATGAATCCGGAGTTGGCGCATATGATGCATTATCCGAACGATGTGGCTGATATGGCGAGAATGCAAGAATTGGGACCTCTGCCGAATGATGGCAGGTTTAACACTTTGAGAGGTCACCTAGTGCCATACAGATGCGAGAGGTCCTTGGGCATGAGTGCCAGTAATCTGCACAGGGATTGTAGAATGGACGGGGATGTGGTTATAGAGTGCTTGCATCAGAAAAGTGGGAGTAAAGGTGAGTGAAAATATAGTAGACACACGTATCTGTACGTTAGAGTTATACAATATTTGGTAGTTTATACGGCACTTTTCAAAATTTAGTTTTTTTTTGCTCACACATTCTAATAGATTCGTAAAAGGGGGTTCTATTTAATAGTATAAAATATTAAATCCATAAATACTAAGGTGGTATTGAAATGATTTCAATTACACTATTACTATAAAAATAAGTTCCAACGATGCTCCTGCGCAGTAAGCATTGTTTTCACGCGTAGAGTAAGCTTTTTTTGGGTTTGCGCGGGCAAAATCCTCGTCGGTCATTGGTTGAACGTGAGCGCACCATTGTGACGTCCGCCATTTGTACACTCAATATACAGATGTTACGAGCGAGATAACACGAGTTCATCTGTCATTACATTTTCAACCTTATCCCTAGTGCAACAAGATCTTTATTGAGTTGGTGTTTACAATCGGTCTTAATCGACGTTTGTTAGCACCCATCTGTGCCAACGAAGAAACCCGATGTTACTTATTTTTGTGGTACTATTACGTGGTATAATAGTGTTTTCTTTATTCGAATAATCATTACTGATTAGTAACGGATAGACAGTTATAAGAACAGCTATCACGTTCACCGTCCGACGAGTCGGTCGCCGAAAAGTCGAATGAGTTTGAATGCATTCGAATTATACGAACGATTTGTTCATTCAATAATTTATTATGCAGTAAGAGTACGAATCTAATAGATATAATTTTTCAATCTCTAACAGGTTATTGGCGAATTCTTTACTACAATTTGCAGATGATTGGAGTCATCTAAAGTAACCATAATTCGATTGCGTTCATATCGACGTTCGAAAGATAATAGGTTATAAGAGAACAAACAAAATTGTTCAGGAGAGCGGTTTAAAGTTTGAAACTGCAGAAAAGTGGATTTATTTACTATCATATCATGACAATGGAAACAGCTCTAGAATCAATAGGAATAAAAGTATTAATTGGCAAAGCATTCATTTATTTGATTTGACGTTGTTTTATGCCGCTTAGATCAATTGATCTTGATTCGATCAATCAATTGAATGAGTTTTTTACACGGGCATAAGTAACAAAAAAGTCATTGACGAACCATGGGTTTTCATGAGGGTAAGCGCATTCGAAAAAGCTGATAATTTTAAGTAGGATGGCGTACATAACTTATTTACGACCAAAATAAGGCTTATGCCCTATTACCTTTCAACCGTCCATATACAGTCTTCTGAGTTCTATTATTGCTATGTAGCACCGGTATGAGAATGTATCACTTTAGCTCTTCCCGTGGGTGCTGTTAGAAGGAACCAGCTAAGGGATGCTTCAGGAGACTAGGTAGCAGCGTTATCTTATGATTCAATCAACGTGCTGTCTTCGAGATACCCTACGAGTAGATAAAATGTCTTGATTGCATCGCGATGTGCTGAAGGGCACAGCATTGAACGTGCATTGGGACCTACATTCAGTAAATAACTCAGTGTCCTCCTACATGTCTCACCGTGGAATGTGCGCGAGCATTCATGATACGGTGTCTCCAAGATACCCTACACAGCGTAGAAATTGGCAATTTACACCCTTTTATGGAGAAGGCTCCTGAGTTTCACTACTGAAGTAGTGAATATAATGATAATGTACTCAGCATCTGTTAACGACGACTGTCTGCGGTACAGTTTCAGATCAGAGTTCAGATGCGAGCCAGAAGCTTGGGAAGGAGAATTTGGGCTTCCAGAATGACAAAAACTCGCCGAATAGGTAAAGTTTCATAAATTAATTTTATCAAATAACACAACTATTGGTTATGCTTGGTGTTTTCTTGCGTGATGTAATCCATAATAAGGCTCAAAGGATTGCAAAGCTGAAGTGGCAGTGGTCACACCATATAGCTTTCAGTATTGATTAATCTTCCCGAGTCTATATTTGTCCGTGGGGACTAATATAGTATTACAGAGGTGCGAACCTCCTCTAATTAAGAGGGGGATGAGGCCTTGGTCTACCACGTTGGCCTAATGCGGATAGACCTCACGCACCCCTGCGGACGTACCTAAATGTTCGCTGTAATTATTTACTTTCGCTATAAATTGCGCTTGTGTGGAGACACTTGTTCAACCCAAGTCACAACTAACTACATGTATATCCTAAGACACTATTTGTATTTTTGTTGTGATTCACATCTCCCTAGCATTCATCATCACCACCACCACCAGCACCACCACCACCACCATCATCACCATCAGCTATGAGACGTATTAAGATGACCGATTATTTTACGGATCTCCATAAGCTCTAAGTTAGAGCAGTTTTATTAAGACAGAAAATACGGAGAAACAATGGAGTTATAAACACGTCCTCTTGGCATTTGAACCACAGATCTTTGAATCTCCTACACCAGCCTCCTATATTATGATATTATGATATCAATCTATATAATATTTTAAATTAATTTATTATTATTGCAGGTCTTCAATGCAGGACTGTCGAGGGGCGAATCAGAACGCTGAATCCGAAGTCTACTTCGCGGACGTGTCTAGCTGTTGTAATGTCTCTGTCAAGGTACGTGCACCATCAGCCGACAGACATCCAGCTGGATGGATGTCTCAGTGATGTCAACTCTCTTGGATTTACAGGATTTTCTCTTGGATTTATTTTTTTGTATTGGTTCCTCTTTCCTTAATTTTTAATCGTCTGATGAATTTCACTGCTGGACATAGCCTTCTTCCCTAAAAAGGGAGTATTTACTATAAGACGACGGTTGACAGATGACTTGAGGTTCCCAGTAATGATTAGATTTGTGACTGTTGGTATAATTCTTGTATTATTTAGTATTATTTATTTTATATCGAGTTTAAATCTTTTTTTTCCAGGCCGATTGCTGCATGAACCCCAACGTGTCAGCCCTCGTTGGCACCATAGAGAACCATCCCGAGTCAACGTCGGAGTCTGACACTGGGTCTTTCACGTTAACACGGCAGCAGCGCCCTCAACCGCAAGTCGGGTCAAAAAGACGTCCTAGACAATCGGAAAAACACATGGATAGAAAAAGCCAGGACAAAATGCGTCAAGCTATGAATAGTTCTATAAGATTGTCTGAACATCAATTTGAACAATTAAACAATTCTATGAGAATGGAAAGAATAGATAGAGAACGAATGGCTTTGAGCGATAGAATGAACGAGACGAGGCTGAGTGAACGGATGAATGATTCTAGGGATAGAATGAACGATCCAAGAATTTGTGAACGCATGGACAGGATTAATATCGCCAGGATTGGTGATCGAATGAATGAAAATAGATTGAGTGAGAGAATGAACGATTCTAGAGATAGATTGAATGACCCTAGAGTTTGTGATCGGATAGAACGTTTTAATGATTCGAGGATTATTGATAGGATGAACGAAACTCGATTGAGCGAGAGAATGAATGACTCGCGTGACAGGTTAAACGATTCTAGGAATTGCGAAATACACGATCCAAGAATTGAACGCTTAAATGATTCTCGGATTATTGACCAGATGAATGAAACTAGAATCAGTGAACGCATAAATGATTCAAGAATCGAAAGAATGAATGATTCTAAAATTGACTGTAATGATACTCGACACGAACGAATTAACGACAACCGCATTGAACGAATGAACGATTCCCGTCTAGAGCGAATGACAGATTTAAATTCGAGTATCAGAAAGGATGGCAGTCCGAAAATGCGCGCTCATATAAGTCCACTCCGGATTCCTAGGACTAGTCCGAAAAATCTTCCTAAAGATCACCTCAGGCAGTCGAGTTCGGATTCGGCAAAACAAGATTTTAGGCAATTATCGCCTTTATCACCCAATACAGAGGAGTCGTTACTCTCTGATGATGACAGACCGCAAGATACGGTCTACTCAAACGATCCAGAAAGTTCAAAGTGCTTAGGGCCGGATTCCCAATATGAGCCGGTTAGGGATGCTAAGGAAGAGATCTTGAAGACCAACCACCATCACTGCTATAGTGATACAAACACTATGGATTCTGGGTGGCAGAGCGGCTCTGAGAAACAAGTAACAGATTAGGAAAGGGCCCGTAAGAAGTAAAACTTATTTAGGCTATATGTCGACGTCGAAGCGTGTCAATACCTCCAGTCTGTATTATTTAGAGAAATTCTCATTCTTATTGACTTTGTATTAAAGGTCAAATTAGCATGAATTAGTAAGACCTCTAAAATGCATTTTCGAATGGAATTATTGTAGTTAAAAATGCAGTTCATAGCTTGTAAACTGAGAAGCTATTTTTTTAGTATTTTATTTGATATTTTAAATTAAATAAGATAGATGACGTATAGGCAAGCGATAGTGAACACTACTGCCATCTCTAATAAAATGTATGATTAGGTTTGATTATTAGTTTTGTATCTCAACCGATAGATGGCATTATGTTAAATAAAATTTACTCGTTGGCGTAACGTGTAACCGTAGCGTTTTATATTTTCTGGCATACTACTGTATATTTCTTACGTATCGTGTTTAAAGAAGATTTTTAACATCGCTATTTAGCCAGGGTACGCTGTTCAGATCAGGCCGTGGAGAGAATTTAGATGAGACTCGTTTGAGTTGCCGTTGAAGTTCCTGCAATCGACGACTAAAAAAAGCCATTTTCATAGGCTACATTCAAATGCAAACTGTCATTAGTTTTAGAACAGAAAGGTTTATTAGTTAAACCTTTTTCGGACTAGGTTTACCACATATTAATATTTTTTAGCGCTTTTCGATTATATTTGTTTAACTAAATGGCCATCCGTGTAAACTCATTTCTACGGCGAAGCGATAATTATCATCATACTTGTGGCCGACAGTAAATGTGTTAAAAAACACACTTTAAGTGAGTAATTGTGTAATATTTGTGCCAAGTAGACTGTTTCAATAATTTTTTTTTGTAGTTAATAACGACCAATTGTAGACTCTTACGAGTATAATGTCGTATTTAAAATTTTTAAACGGACTGTCATCGAACGCTTAATCCGTGAAAGTGTATGATAGTGTATGAATTTGAATGAGGCGAAAGAAGTTCCGTTAGAATCATAGCAAATGGGAAACTGTAGTTCTCTTTCTCTCCTGCCCCTAGAATATCAGCGTGAATGTATGCAGCCAACTGTCTAATATTCAGTGATAACGGTCTATACAAAGTTGCTGGCAATGGTCTCGATTCTGTTGTAATAAAATTTAACTAAATTTGGTTCCTCCCTATCTTTTTCTAATATCAAACGCCAAAACGAGATAGGTATAATTTTGGTGCTGTCAGTTTAGTTCAGAAACGTCAAAATTATAAGATTTAGGCGCGATTTCAGAACACACTGACTCTTTAGTCAGTGTGTTCTGAAATAGTTCTGAAATCACCATATAATGGGTCAAAAAAATGTTGCGTTTTTTGCGTATCTTTATACGCAAAAAACGCAATATTTTTTTGACCCATTTGACAGAAACGTAGGTCGGTACTCACTATAGATGTTGGCTATCTCTTTTTGGCGTTTGACGTTAGAAAAAGATAGGGAGGGACCAAATTTAGTAAAGTTCTGTTATAACAGAATCGGCATCAATATTTAATCAAAAAATTTTTAGTTTACGTTCGCCCGTCCATTAGTTTATTCGATGGTCTCAATCATTCCCGTTCTTAGACCCGTCCATTATATCATCGTTCAATAGTTGACCGAATAATGTTAATCGTACATTCAATCAATCAATACATTCGTTAATACTACGGCCACACATCCGAAAGACGGCGAATATTTGAAAAATTGCGATTCGATTGTTAGAGGTATTCGTAAGATTTACTTTTAATGAATAACTTCAATATATGTAAATAATCGCAGATAACTCGTATACTCGCGGACCGTTAAAGGTTCTCCTACTATCGACGAAAAGTCAAAAGATAAACAGAGAAATTAAAACAAATCAAAGTTATACGGAATAGAGGCAGTTAATTTTTAAATGTTGGAAGAGAAAGTGAAAGGAAATCGAGGCTATGAAAGTGTGTGTTATACGTGACCATTAATCTGCGGACAGGAGCGCGCTCCCCGGCGTTTGTTCGACACGAGGCGGTGTGGAACAGCCGGGGAGCGCGCTCCTCGCGCTGCACCGAACATCTGTACCGAGTAACACAATTTATTGATAACATCAGTACAGTCGAATTTTTTTAAATTCAGTATTAATTTGCCGCCCCTAAAATCTTCCGCCCCAAGCTCAAGCTTACTCAACCAGCGGGTAAATCCGCCACTAGTTGTCGGGGTCAGACTACAAAGCCTAACCTACAAACTATTTTTTTTTGTTTTATTATTCAAAATGTATTGTTATGACTTTTAATACAATTGTAGTATATAAATACTCGTAAATATAATCTAACTCAAGCGTTCATTATAAACTATTTTGATTGTTTCCTTTAATGCCAATGTTGCCATTTATAGGATTATATATTTTACAAATATTCTTCCATTACGAAGCAATATATTTTTTCTTGTAAATATTATTAATTAATTAATTAAGCAATAACTAACTATAGTTAATGTATTTTTTACGTGATGCTAAAAATGCAATTATATTTTGTGTAATTTGATAATAAGTTAAAACAGGTGATTCGGTTAGTGTTCCTGGTAGTTATGCGCCGAAAAAATCCGAAATGCCTTGCTCTATTCAAATTTGATCTGTAATTACAATGAATTCGGAAAGTTATTACAAACCTAAGAACAAGTGCTACTTCTTAGTTTCGACATGTGGTGCCAACTCAAACGTGAGATTATTTAACCCCTTAACGCTCAGATTTTTTTTGAAAAAAAAAACGGCCAAAGAAAATCCATTTTTAATATCTAAAAAAACACACAAGAACATTGTCTTGACAAAAAAAGATACAAAATTAATTGAAATTTTAATTTTAATTTTGGATTTTGATGCACATTCCAATCCGCTTTTGTTCCATGGAAAAAGGCTATATTTTATATTCTTAAACAAATAACTATTTTACCTTACAATCCTATATAAATGATAAATATCAATAAAAAGAGTTTTTACTTAGCTTTCATATTGTTATTTTCTTTTCTCGATTATATTCGAGTGTGAAAAATGCAGCATAAATACAACGCCGCTCGAATTATCTCGAGTGTGCAGTTTGGCCTGTTTAGCGCGCTCGAGTTAACTCGAGCGCATATGTTAAGGGATCAACTACAGTTAAATGTCAAAACCAACGAAGCGTTATTTCACTCACAAATGACTTTCATTGTCTTAATATTTCTTTCCAGACAGTCCTTTAGTGATGATGATTATGAAAAAAATTTCGATAATAATGTCATTTTTAATAGTTACGCTTATCTGTGTCTCTAATATGGCTTTATGTTGACAGACAACTTTGACATAGAACTTGTACAGATAAATCATCTTGGAGACGTTTTTCGGCTTAGTGTTTGTACACACAGTGACTAAAACCGGAATAAACCAGTTTGAGGTAGCTACCACCTGCCTCGCACTGTCGCATCAGTCTCTTATAAGTAGCGTTAAAAGTTTGTTATACATATTAAATTACGTTTAATATGTATAATATTAAGTGTACCTACTCATAAAAATAAAAAGTATAAAAAGTATTTATTTAACAATTTGTTCAAAAACGTCTCCAAGATAATTTAGCTGTAGTCGATTTTAGTTCTTCGAATGAACGGAGCCATCAGTTTAAAGAAAAAGAGTCCTTAAAATCTGATTGCGGTACGAATTATAATTGCATTGCATATTTAAGTAGTTTTTAGTATTTCTCAATGTAATTCTAACATGGAATTGTTTGTTATTACGTTTGATGTATATACATATTGTAGCAAAATTATTTTTAAAATTTTTCATTCATAAATAATTTTTAATTACCGGTTTTTAATTAAAATGTGCGTTAACCCATATAAGTGTGTAATGTCAGATAAGTTTTTAAAAAGTAGTATTTTTAAATTAGTTTAGCCACAGACCCACAGAAATAATAGAGCTGTCACTGTTATTTATTAATTTAATTGCTCTGTGGTCTGAGTTTTGAGATTAAATTTGTAACAGTTGAGTTATTATTCTATTATTCTCTTGTGTATTAATGTTACCCTATAATGATTGTTTAGTAAAACGAGCACGTTATGTGTATTCGTTAAATTTGTAATTAAATCTTTTAGCGGTAATTCATTTTACATTAAGTTATAGCTTTTTAAACATTCATTGTTAGAATATGAATCCTCCAATCAATATTATCATTATAAGCTCAAAGATATCAGATTTCAACCTATACTATGTGTTGGTGATGTCTGTGAAAACACAGGGAGTGGGATTCTAAGGGTTTATGCTACGTAATAAAATGCAAAAATAATTGACGGCGGCAGTAAAACTATACCTTTAGTTAGGTACTAAAGATTAAAATTAAAACTGTTAGAAGATTACGCGTCGCTAACAGCAAGTATCAGGCCGGCCGGCTGAAGATACAGCGAGATGTTACTGCTGAAGATTATCACATCGCTATTATCAGTTAGAGGTCAGATTGTGGCAAGAGTGCCATTTCCAGTGGCAACCTTGCTGGATTTTTGCAGTACTGGCATCCTCACACTGACTGACATCCATGTACTGACAGTGGAAATATAAAAATTGATTAACCGCCATTATAGAAATTTTAAAGGCGAGCGATTTAGTTTTTTTTTTTAATGAAAATTGGCCTCAGCCTATTATGAGACTTCTAATAGATATTAAATCAGATCGAAGTATTAAAGAAGAAGCAGAAGTCAAACATAAAACAACGCTTAGTTAATTTTATTCTTTCCTTCAGTTCGAAATCACAGACAGGCACTATAATTATATATGTAAAGGCTAAGAACTTTTAGTCTACTGTTACTAAACTCGGCTCGAAATTGAAAGGTCGGGGGTTTTATTCCGG